>JAXQQM020061849.1:0-49895 GCA_034641835.2 Pinus albicaulis
CCAATCATATGCTTCAGCTTCCATGTTGTTGGGTGCAGTCATGATCTTCTCTTGCTCACCTATTGGTGGGTTTGCGCCAAAAATTGCCTCCATTTTATTTACCTACACAATGGTGTCTCTATGGTCCTTACCGTCCTACTTAGTTAATTCCCTTTTTTGGCAATCCCTTTTGGGAAACTTTGTATAGTACTGAATTCCTCAAAACTGTATATGCGGCATTTGTGGGACTTCGTGCATCTGTGGAAATTCATGTCTTGGAAAAACTTTGCCTTCTGGAGTCTTGGGACTTTGTGGTGATTTTTGCGTGATTAAGGGGTTAAAAACTAGGCTGACTCCTCCTATTGACTGGCTCAACATCTTTTCAACATTCTCTATTTTTTTGATATTGTTTTCAATTTGGTTCTGAGTAATAATTATATTGTCTTGACCTTTTCCGAGTTCTTCCTGCTTCTTTTCAACATTATCAAGGCGCTGGCGCATTCTATCGAGTTCCTACTGAAATTTTTTGAATCATCATTATTATTCCCCATTTTCGACTTGTTGTTTTTCTTAGTGGAACCAATTATTTTTTTAAATAATCTATATATATATATATATATATTAATTAATCTATATAATTATGAACTATATAATTAAAATTATTTATAATATAATTATATAGTTTATTAATATATAATACGTGATATGAATAGTGGAACGATGTTCGTGAAGGGGCATTGACCGACGTATCTTTTGGACTGCGGAATGGGGCCGACAACGTTAAAAAGGAGTTGTCGTGGTTGGTTGGGAGACTGGACGGGGTTGACGCGATGACAAGGGAATGGAGTAGCACACAGACAGGGTGCGAACAATCGCAGGGACAGAGGTGACGACGGGGGGGCACAAGCTTGATTGTTACCCTAGCGGATCGGTGGATTAGGGTTTTTGCAGACCGACAGAAGGTGTTGGCACACCAACCAGAGTGGGAAGAGAAGATGTGGTTACAACAATCGGGTGAAAGTTTTGCTAGGGTAGGCTAATAGCGTGGCGGGTAGAGGTTTCAGATAGCAAGTCTGACCAGCAACACGATGAGATGGACTAGGACAGGGAAACAGTGGACATAGGGACCGGCGGAAAAAACTGTGAATTGAGAGAGAATGGTGGACAACGATAGCAGAGGATGAAGAACACCTAAGCTAAGAGAAACCACAGGTGTGAAGAAAGCTCGCTCTAATACCACTGAAACAAGAAAACCTTTGATCACTAGAATTTCCAATTGCAAACACATTTATGTGCACAGACAATATTTTTTATTATTCCAAATTCAAATAGTCAGATGAATATTACAATTCCTTTGGCAGTTGGCCTGTATAGGTTTTGACTGGCCACAAGGACTAAAGATCATGTCTTTTGACATATGTGCCCTTTCATAATTAATAGGCAATTACTTTAACAAATTTATTAATTATTAATAGTTATGAATTTAATATTTTTATTTAATTAGTATTTATTTATGAATATTTATTCATAACCGATGACATGACTTAATCTATCAAAGATATACATACCTCTTTTCTTCTTTTTGTCATCTAGAATTCCTTCGAAAACTTCCTTTCCTTGATTGAAAGTACTTCAACTATCTTGACATGCTGCACTCCTTTGTCACCACACCATCATCCTTCTAAACAATGGATCCCACACAAGGTGAAATGATCAACAAGACACTTGCTTCTTTCAAGAGAGGTTAATCTTCTAATGAAGATTTCAACAGAGGATCTTGATTATCCCATCCTGCAAATGCTCCTTCCTAATGATGATGATGCATGATGAACTCTATGCTAGATTACTTTCTTCTACCCATAAGTACTACTTATGCTTTCAATGAGGTTACCAAGAACTACTTCCTTTCTATGATGACTACTACAATCATGTAGTCTTCTGCTTCAGCTATCCTTACAATGATGTTATGAGCTCTTGCTTCAATTGTATCTTCTAATATGATGCATCCCATCATACTTGTAATGCTTTCTACCATGATAGCTATCTTTCATGAAAACTGAAAAGGAACATAGTGAAGGAGATTATCTCAGTCATAGTAGAGATATTTTACTACTTTTCAGCTTCTTCCACTTCTTTGGTGTCATGGGCTTCATCCCTTCCTCTTTTGTTGTTGTCCTTCTTTATTTTAGGACAATTTCTCTTGTAGTGCCCATATTCATGACAACCATGTGAAACTTCCTAAACCCGAAATCCCTATTGCAACAAACTGATATTACTTCTCCTACTTGATAAATTATACAAGTTATTTACTATGTTCTACAAGTAAATACTGAAGCAAATACACTGCAACCTTCACTACATAAATAAATTGCGGAAAAATAAACACAGAAACAAGGTCTGAGCAAGAATAAAACTAAAACACATGACACCATTATTTTTGGACTAAGTCCCCGGAAAAACCCAATGCGAGAAAACCAGTGCAACAGATGAGGGTTTAGTATTATTAAGCAAAAGTTTTTGAATACAACTGGATGCCCAAATTCTGGCTATCCACAGAGAATATGACTGATAGAGAACTAGTGAGGATTACCTCACATTGACATTGGAGATCTGGAACTGACCCAACACTGAACTGGACAACCCCACGCTGCCTATGCGTCACTCTGGCTAGGGACTATGTCACCTCCTTGTGCTGGCCATTTTCCTGGCTAGATGTTGATCTCTAGCCCCTCCGGTCTCACACCCCGACACTGGATCTATTGATCCTCAACAAAATTTCGAAACTCCTCAAGGCTTCAACACTGCCTCTATGTGGCATTGTGTTGCCCATTGTAGCTCCTACGCTACCTCTTCTGCTTCCTCTTCTCTGCCTTCTCTGCTAAGTATACCCAGCTCAGGAAAAGATCTTCCAACTTGAACTATCATTTCCCCTCACTGCAATCGAATCAACTCGATCAAATCCTCCTACTTCTCTCCACTGCTCACTTGAGAAATTCAATCTCTAGATTCACTCGGTGTGTTTTCCAAATTCCCATCGAAGTCCTTATAATCTTCTCATTGGATAACCAACGACCCAGATTAAAACATAATCAACGTCTTAGATCATATCAACTTGAACTCCGTCTTTTTGTAGAAGTTTCACACCTAGTTTGATTAATATATTTAATTATTTTAATTCCCTAAGTTTAGACTTAGACTCCCAATAAAAATAATTAATTATTTTAATAAAACCCCATTTGGGTGGAATTTCCAAAAAAAATATCTGGGTATTTTGGAATACATTTGTCTAAGCCTCCCTGCAAAATTTGAGACTTAGAGCACATCTGATGCTACTAGAAATCAACACTCCCTCTTAGCGAGGAATGTGCTCTAGTAATGCATCTTGCTGAAGCACTACACTGATTCTTACCGTCTCCCTTTGCACTGCTGATGTTTGACACTGCTGCCCACCAACAACTGCGTTGTTGCATCTATGCTATTGGTGACCCTATGTACTGCTGCCAATTGCTACTGCACTACAACTTCGCTGCCTGATGCAACAAAAAAACATCCAAACACTGAACTAAGTGTTCATCATGATGCATCTAATACTGAAGATTTGACTGCTACTAGTCTCTGTGCTGACCCTCTAAAGTTGTTGCACTGCTTCTGACTCTGCGCTGTGCCATGCTGCACTGCTGCCAACTCTTCTCTGCGCAGCTCAAACTCTGCCACTCTCTAGCTACTATGTTGTCACTTCAGCATCCCTTTGTACCAACTGACACTTGTCGATCTTGCTACTTCTGATTTGGGCTCTCATAGGAAGGTAATGATCCAAGAGGCAGACTCCTCAAGGATCCTGCCCAACTGCAGCTTTTCAATCTACAGTTCTAGATCACTTCAATTCTCCCCTGCAGATATGTGAGCGATCATCACAAAATCTTCCTCCTCGATCCTTGCAGTTGCAGCCTACGGATCATGCTTCTCTTCCTTGTCCTTCTTCTTGAGAGGACACTGCGTAGCATAGTGACCATACTCGCCACATCGGAAGCACTTGATCTTTGAGACGTCCTTTTTTTGCCTTCGTTGCTCCTACTGCCCCTTAGATGCAAGGGTTGCATTCTCATCCTCCTCCTTGGGCTTCGTTCCACTACTGCTGCTGCCATCAAGCTTGCACTTGACTAAGTTTCTCTTCATCTCTTCCTGCTGAAGAGCTGCCGACATCCCTTCCCAGTCAGGAAACTTCTCTCTGCCCAGGATACTCTGGACAAAGACTTGACATTTTTCGGAAACAGAATTCAAAGCCAATTTGACCATCTTCGTGGCCTACGGTGCTGACCCTACATCTGCTAGCTGATCTCTAACATCCTGAAACTTTGATAGGAACGAATCAATTCGTTCTCCCTTCTGCATCCTCGTAGATCACATCTTCTCCTCCAAGAACATCTTCCCCTCTTGGAAGACCCCTGGTATAGCGTAGCCAATGCATCCCACATCTCCTTGGCAGTCCCTTTGTTAAAAATATGTGAGACAATGTGATCCCTCACTCCATCGAGGTTCAACCTTTTAGCTTTAGCCATATCTTTCTTGTAGGCCTTCAGTGGATCTGCGTTTGCAGGGACAACTACCACACTGGCATTGAAGGTCTTGAGATCATGCTCATCCAGAAGGAAGGAGATCCTTGCCTTCCAGATTACATAGTTGGAGGCACCCTCCAACCGATCCTGATCACGCAACCTAGTGGTTGCCATCTCACCCAACCAAATGTCTAATTGCTGCCTCTAACCCTCTACGCATATGCCTGTACGCACTCCCTGCTGGAGTAAGCTAAATAAATCTCGATCATGCTGCTTCTCCACAAGAAATCAGAATTTCTTGGGCAAGAAATTCCCTAAGGTTAGAATTACCTCATTGTGCTTCTTCTGACGCTTTCTGCACCAACAACTGCTGCTACAAGAAAACTGCATCCCACCAGAAACTAGTCTGCGCTGAAGCTGTTTCTGCGTTCCTCCGTTTGCCGCTGATAAATTGCAAATTGGAAATCGTACCTCTCTATCAACTCACTTAGAGAGAGATTCCCTTGCAAATCTTTCCCTCCTATCTTGGACTACGCAATCCCATGTGGATTCGGTCTGCTGCCTATGCAACTCTTCTATCTCCCTTCTTCCCTTCAATGCTGAACTCTTTCGGACTGCTCTCTTGCTTCACCTGCGCTGTTGTACAACCTATGATACCATGCGAAAATTCCTAAACCCGGAATCCCTATTGCAGCAAACTGATATTACTTCTCCTACTTGATAAATTATACAAGTTATTTATTGTATTCTACAAGTAAACACTGAAGAAAATACACTGCAACCTTCACTACATAAATAAACTGCGGAAAAATAAACGCGAAAACAAGATCTGAGCATGAAGAAAACTAAACACACATGACACCGTTATTTTTGGACTAAGTCCCCGGAAAAACCCAATGCGAGAAAATTTGTGCAACAGATGAGTGTTTGATATTGTTAAGCAGAAGTTTCTTAATACAACTGGATGCCCAAATTTTGGCTATCCACAGGGAATTTGACTGATAGAGAACTAGTGAGGATTACCTCACACTGACACTGGAGATCTGACACTGACCCAAAACTGAACTAGACAGCCCCACGCTACCTTTGCACAACCTCTGCGCAGATCGGCGTCACTCTAGCTGGGGACTGCGTCACCTCCTTCTGTTGGTCGTTCTACTGGCTAGAATCTAGATGTTGATCTCTAGCCCCTTCGGTCTCACACCCCGACACTCTGGCACTGGATTTGACTGATCCTCACCAAAAATTCTTAGAATCTTCTCGTTGGATAACCAACGACCCAGATTAAAACATAATCAATGGCTTAGATCATATTGACTCGATCTCCGTCTTATTCTAGAAGTTTCACACCCAGTTCTATTAATATACTTTAATTATTTTAATTTCCTAAGTTTAGACTTAGGTTCCCATTAAAAATAATTAATTATTTTAATAAAACCCCATCCGGGTGGAATTTCCCAAAACGCTTTCTAGGTATTTTGGAATACATGTGTCTAAGCCTCCTTGCAAAATTTGATACTTGGAGCACATCTGATGCTACCATAAATCAACAAACCATAGCATTAGATCTTTGACATATTGATCTTATTCTTTTTCCCAAATTTTCCTTTTCTCTTGGCCATAGTAGCAAATTCTTGAATTTGTTCGCTTGGTCCCACATCATTCTTTGCTTTTAACCTGGTTTCTTCATTATTACACAATGACGAAAGTTCAATGAATGGGGTGGCTTCCTTCTTTCCATATATGCTTCATACAAAGTTGCCCCATTCATCAAGTAGTGCATTGAGCACCATGGTGGTCATTTCTTTATCGGACATTATTTCTCCCAACTCTTGAAGTTGGTCTCTTATTTCTGACACCCTCATAAGATATGAGACTATTCCTTCTTCCTTTGATACCTTCATCTTATACAACTCAGTTCTCAAAGATATGACTTTTGCAGCGGTGCTTACGGAGAACAATTCTACTAGCTTCTCGTAGATTTCTTTTGATGTCTCCAACTTTGATACATAAGGTATGAGAGGATCCTTGATGGATTCTATAAGGATCCTTTGATCCCTTACTTCCCCTTTCATATACTTAGCTAGAGCTTGAGCTTTTTCCTTTGGAGGCTTAGTGATTGAACCCTTAACATGTCCAACGACTTCATTTTCTATGAGGATCAAAAGTCATCTTCTTCCATGCAAGAAAGTTTGATGACCCAACCAATTTGTTGCTCTCCTTGCAGAATGAAGTCATTTTGATAGATTCAAACATAGGATATAAAGGCACTTACTTGTCAAGTGAAGATACTACTTGATGATGAAATATTCAACTTGATGTCTTTCGTGATGATGTTGATAAGATAAGATGTCTTCTTGATTAAGATGCCTTCCTTGAAGTATGCCTTGATAGTGATCCTTTACTCAAGAAGAGGGAGATCACCTTGATTTTTTGATGATGACGACAGTGCTTCTTCCTACTTCCCATGGATGTAGGGACTTCAATATGCTTCAATGTGTAGTCCTTCTTTGAAAGGAGGTAGGGTTCTTGAGATATTCTTTGTGTGAGCTTCTCAAGAATGCTTCAAGTGCAGAACCTTTCTTCAAATGAGCTAAGGTTTTGAGGTGTTCTTCTCTTTGAGATGTAATGATCCTTGAGATGTGATGAATGGTCATTCTTGTTTAGATTGCTTGTCCCTTATGAAGCCCTTTGATGGTTCAATGTCTTCTTTGATGTCTCAACCTTCGATACTCCTTTTGATGGTCCTTCCACAAACTGACTTTCCTTGTCTTGACACCTTAGCTCTGATACCATGTTGAAAAATCTAGGGCAAATAGATTAAGTGATTTCTCCTACTTTGATAACTGATCATGGTGTATTTTTACTTAACTTGATTAACGTCTTCTTTTTCTTAATTATATTTATTGTTCTTATCATCAAGCAGCTACTAGATCATATAGAACAATGAGACAAGAGGACACAAGAGGTAGGCAATCAACCAGGGCCAAAACCTCTCCACTTGAGAGGAAAACCCACAAAAATTATTCTCTTCTTATAAAATATTCAAATGACAAATTCCAAGACCTAAGACCCTTGACAAAGACCCCTCCAAGACCAAGTCAACCTTTCTCCTTGATGAGCTTTCTTTCCAGCAATTTCAACCCCAACAACTTCTTCAACAACTTCGACCCCAACAGTTTCTTCTGCAACTTTGACCCAACAATGTCTTCTGCAACTTCGACCCAACAATTTCTTCTGCAACTTCGACCCCAACAAGTATCCAATACTTCTACTTGCCCAACAACTTTCCAACACTTCTACTTGCCCATCAATTTTCCAGCAACTCAACTTTCCCAACAACATTTCAGCAATTCAACAGTCCCAACAACTTTCCAATAACTTGACTTTCCCAACAACTTTAGAAACTCTAACAAAAGAGAGAGAGAGAGAGGCCCAAAATTTGATTTTGCTCTTCTTATTTTTTGTTCTTTTCCAGCTTCTATCTCGAGGAGATCGAACTTGCTTGAGAGTGTGTCAAAATGAGGTCGATTTCCTTCTTATATATAGGCTTTCTAGGGGTACGGATTGCTATCTTTAGGCCAGCTTGATCTTTGCAGCATGACGAGGTCTTGGAGGGTCTTTTGACTCTACTTTGACTCAAATAAATTTTCTTTACAATATGTAACATGCCCAAATGGGTCTTCAATACATGACAATGAATCAATTGATTTGCAGACTAAATGACAAGCACTAGAAGCACTCAATGAGTGCTTGACCTAAAAATAAATTTCCCTTGAGCATGAAACCCATGCCTAAAGAACAACAATAATAAATTTATTCTCTCTTTAGATCAAATATATAAAATCATGATTACATATGTCATTATGAAGACTGAACCTAGTTACTATTTCAACAATGATGACATCCTGCACTTGTTTTGGTATCCTGCACCTGCTTTGACATCTTGCACCCGCTTTGACATCCAGCACCAGCTTTGACTTCAATGACAACATACTGAACAATAAATTACTGCAATTTCCTGTAGGTGACATTTTTGAAAATAGAGCATTGGTTAATGAATGAGATCAGACTAGGATTGTTTTCTTGTAGATGTGATTGTGTTCAATGTTATCTTTGGTAATTATTTATCTTAGTTTAGCATATCTTAAGTTGTCATTAGAGTATTCAATTGATGTAGAAATTATATAACTAATGCGTTATACATCTAAGATTCTCCTGATCACACACTATTTGACTTCATGCACAATATAGAATCTCATCTACTATTGATCATTAGTTGCGGAAATTAAATCAATTGCATGCACGCATTGAAACCATAAAAATTCACACATATGAACACCGTGTTTTAACGGGAAAGCCTGAAGCTAAAACCCCAACTATCTGTATATAATATATGTCATAGAGATCATGTAACAATCCTCATACAAAGCTTATCACAAGCTCTCAGTACAATCCAATCGCTACCCACTAATCAGACCCGATCTTGCAAATCCATGCACCGATCTTTGTCAGCCTACTTTGCACATCTTAAACAATCCTGCTGAAGAATGGCTCTGGATGAGTTCGAATTGCCCGAGCCTTGCTCACGCAATCTTCATTGGCATCTCCAACCACTGTGTGTTGCAAATCATGCAACATTATAGTCACAACTCACACTGCTCTTTCACCTACCTCTTCACTGGTCTCCACTGAAACTGTCCATGCACTGTAGTTAACTGATGTATTCTTTAGTTGATTAATGAGTTAATAATCAATGAATTAATTAATAATTAATTCACACCACTCTCACTAGTGTATCAATTAGTTAGACTAGATACAACTAGCTCAACTATGTTTAACTGAGTTAAACTGAATACAACTCCACTAACTTCCTCAATCAACTCCACCAAACTCTGTCACATGAGTTCTAACTGAAGTATCCATGCAATAGCTCCACTTAACCCTCGGGAATAGCATAATTCCTTCTGTCAGCTCCTGTGCCACATCTGTGCACTTAACTGAAGTGCTCCAAGAGAATAAGATAATGTTTATAGTCCAAATATTGTTAAGAGCTAATAATATTCGACATATCTATTTTTAGACTGGCAATCTAAAAATAGATTCCGCCCAATATGTCTAAAAATAGAAGTCCATCTATTTTTTCCAACTTGACCAACCATCCACAAATAGCATCCTACAACTCATAGAATATGATCAACATGTCTAAAAATAGACTTGCGCCAAAAATAGCCCTATGGGCCCCGCCCTGTGAGGTGACTCTTTCCACTAAGCTCATCATCTTGTTGCAATATCAACACTCCCTCTCAATAAGATAAGGATTATCTTCCACCCCTATCCTGCCCCTGTGGTATTCGAATTTTCTCTTGGTGAGCGCCTTCGTCAAGATATCAGCATCCTGATCCTCTATGGGAATGTATGAAAGTAACATGATCTTCCGCTGCACATAATCTCTGATATGATGATACCGAATGTCAATGTGTTTAGATCTATCATGAAATACTGGATTAACCGAGAGTTTTATGCAACTCTGATTATCACAATATATCACAGTAGGATCTAAGTGTGAACCGAACAACCCAACCAGGATCTTCTTCATCCATATAGCCTCGCGATGTGACCAAACTTCAGCATACATGTACTCGACCTCCGTTGAGCTAGGTGCCACGGATCTACCTTCTGTTTGTGTAGCTATTGTGGGCTAAATCCCGAAAATCCCTCTAGGATATTATACTTTGTCAGTGGACTCCTGCCCAATCTTTACATCGTGAACTATCGTTTACTTAGCCCTCACCTCATCGAAACTATACGTACCCACAATCCATATCCAAATGTGCCCCTGAGATACCTCAGGACATGCTTGCCTGCCTTCCAAAAGAGCTTGGTAGGCTTAACCATAGCTTGTGAAAGCTGGTTCACAGCATAGCATATGTCCGGTCGTGTATTGACTAGATACATGAGCGAACCAACCAATCGTCGATAAACAGTGGCATCCACTACCTCTGGAAATGTAGCATCCTCTTTCCTCTAACCACTAGGAAGAGGAGTGTCGATAGGCTTGAAGCCTTGCATGTGAAACTTCTCCAGTATCTCCCGAGCATACTTTCCTTGAGACACAAACACTCCACCATTCCGCTGCGATATTTCCAATCCCAGGAAATAATGAAGGAGCCCCAAGTCCTTCATCTCAAAGTCCTTTGCAAGATTTGTCTTGCATGAGTGTATCAACTGGCCATCTGTGAGGACACTAATCATCTACATAAGTACAATTATCGGCAACTTAACCTCCACCACAATCTGGTATAGGTTCGGATCCGCATACTCTTGGTGAGTCCAAGACAGTTGAAATGCTTATCTATCAGGTGTACCAAGCACAGGTGCTTGTTTCAACCATGCTTATTTGCAAAAGTCTTTGAATTCGCCAAGATGGTCCTACCATTATCGCTCCTAGAGCCTTCACACCTTCCCTCGACCCTTTCTCTACCCGATGCCTTCCACTCACAGAACTTTGAGTATGTCTCACTCTTCTTACATGAAGAAGATCCAACACTATAAGAGAAAAATCATCAACAAAAATCACATAATACCTATGCTTTCTTCATTGAAAGCCTCTTTGAGAAAGATCCACACACGTCTGTGTTCTCTCCAGGATCGAGTGGTGGCGCGTATCCTTCTCATGAAAATTGGTCTTCACAAATTTTCCCAAAGTACATCCCTTGCACTGATCTGACTGTGCAAGTGTACCCTTGGGAAGCCCAGTAGAAATCTGTTGCAAAATTTTCAAAGCGCCATGGTGAAGATGGCCCAATCTCCTGTGCCACAATTCGCCCTCATCCCGGCTCACCACTCCTTCTGCTTTGCCTGCCATTGCTGCGCAGCCATCTACCTGCAATTGATAAAGGTTCTTAACTCGAACCCCTATCCTCCAGGTTTCACCAGTTGCCTTACTGCGCAGGAAAGCCTTTCCCTCGCTAAAGACAACATCATATCCCTTGTCTTCCAACATCACCACAGAGATCAGATTCTTCTTCAATCCTGGAACATGCATGACATCCTTCAAGATGAAAGGTTTTCCAGACTCCCTCTCAAAGGAAATGGTCCCAATACCAGTCGCACTGTATCTACCATCATCGCCCATCTCGATGTGCACTCCAAGATCCTTCTCATCCAGATCAGTAAACAAATCTTTGTCTCCGGTCATATGGAAAGATGCACCACTGTCAAGAAACCACACTGAACCCATCATACTTGAGACCAAGCATGCGATCAGCGAAAAATCCAGCTCAAACTATGAGGCTAAGGCCTCTCCAGCTGCAGATCCAACAGCCTGCTTATTTTTCTTCTTCTGTGGACAATTAGTGGCGTAATGTCCGTGTTGGTGACAGTGAAAGCACTTCACCTTGGACATGTCATGCTTCTTGCATTTTGCACCGGATTGAGAAGTATTCTTCTTGCTCTTCCCCTTCCTTGCTTTGGCAGCCAAAGCATAATTTATTCATCTTCATTCTGATAAAGATCGTCCACGGTACTCCTTCTCTCCCATTGCTGAATCCGACAAAAGTCCAAACCGATGGCGGTTTCTCAAACCTGTTGACGAGTCCCTCTGGGAATACCGCTCTTGGAAGCCAGGCCAGCTCACCCAAAGTCCTCTTCATCTACAGTAACCCCCACACTTCCCAGCTCATCCCTGCACTGGACAAACTTCATGAGGTACTTGGGTATACTATCTCCTTTCTCCATTTTTATCTTCCTGAGTTTATCCTTGAGCACCAACTTCCTCTGGTCGCTCTTGCTTTGGAAAAATTCTATCAAAGCTTTCCACATCAAGAATGGAGAAGCTTTACCATGAAGGTTGGACACTATGTGATCCTTCACACCTTTCAACAGAATCCTTCAAAATTTTTCTGTCTTCTTTTGCCATGCGTCAAGTACGATCGTCAAGTGCGGCAGCATTGCTAGAAGCAGGTTTTGGAATTTCTGCACCTATGAACTCCTTCAACCCATTATCCTCCAACACTACCTCCATCCTGTCCTTCCATGCAATATAATTTGAGCTGCCCTCAAGGGCATACTCAAATCGCAATCTGTTGAAAGACATCTCAACTTTGACACCAAGAAAACACTGCTACAAATTCTAATTCCACCAGCACAAATCTCAACCGCTTCAATGCTTTGCAATTTCTCCAATGATCAATATCGCTCCGATACCATGTAGAAATTATATAACTAATGCGTTATACATCCAAGATTCTCCTGATCATACACTATTTGACTTCATACTGTCTGGGAATCTCTTCTACTATTGATCATTACTTGCGGAGGAAGTCTAGAAAATCCAATATCATCTGGAACATTAAACGATAAAAATTCCTTGTGAACACAGGTGACCAGACGAAGCCCCATTAAAAAACCCCAACTATCTGTATATAATATATGTCATAGAGATCATGTAACAATCCTCATACAAAGCTGATCATATCAAGCTCTCAGTACAATACAATCGCTACACACTAATCGGGCCCGATCTTCTTCCAAATCCATGCACCGATCTTTACCACCTGCTAGCCTGCCTCTACTGCACAATCCCTACTTAAGAATGGCACTGAATGAAATTTAATTACTCCAGCCTTTCTCACGCAATCATCATTTGCATCTCCAATGAATGTGTGGTGCAAACAATGCAACACTATAGTCACACTTGCTCTTTCACCTATCTCTCCACTGGTCTCCACTGAAACTGTCCATGCACTGTAGTTAACTGATGCATTCTTTAGTTGATTAATGAGTTAATAATTAGTGAATTAATTAACTAATTAATTCACTCCACTCTCACTAGTGTATCAATCGGTTAGACTAGATACAACTAGCTCAACTATGTTTAACTAAGTTAAATTGAACACAACTCCACCAACTACCTCAATAACTCCACCAAACTCTGTCACATGAGTTCTAATTGAAGTCTCCATGCAATAGCTCCACTTAACCCTCAGGAATAGCGTAATTCCTTCTGTCAGCTCCTGTGCCACATCTGTGCACTTAACTGAAGTGCTCCAAGAGAATAAGATAATGTTTAGAGTCAAAATATTATTAAGAGCTAATAATATTTGACATATCTATTTTTAGACTGGCAATCTAAAAATAGATTCCACCCAATATGTCTAAAAGTAGAAGTTCATATATTTTTCCAACTTGACGAGCCATCCACAAATAGCATCCTGCAACTCATAGAATATGATCGACATGTCTAAAAATAGACTTGCGCCAAAAATAGCCTACGGGCCCACTTAGTGAAGGCGACTCTTTTCACTAAGCTCATCATCTTGTTGCAATCTCAACAATTGAAGTTTAGCATAGATTAGCTTTTATTACAAGTGTTTAAGTTCTCTGCAATTATTTTTAGTGCATTTGATTTTTACCTTCAGAACACTGATTTATAACTTAAGATCCTTCACTAGACTTCATAGACCAATTTGGCTAAATTGAGTATGTTTACAATGAAGCACCTAATGTGATTGTGTGGTGTATTCGTCTGTATATGCGGTTCTACCGTAGTAAGGTCAACACTTGAGTTAAAAGTTATGGAAAACAATTTTAAGCATAAATCAATTCTGGAAATTACCTGTCTCGCGTTCCATTTTCTTTTCCATTGGAACCCTCAACAACTAGTTCTGCATGTATAGTGCTTTCAATTCATAAGTTTACCTACCTTGGGTTGACAAATAAATGTTAAGGAATATAACCCACTATATGGCTTGAAAAAAGGCGCACTAAAGGGGTGGGAAAAGTAGGTCGAGGAAAAGGCAAGTTTGACCTGTTGACCAAGCTTGACCAAGTTGTAACTAGTCACTGCTATATCGGATTGGAAAATTTCCGTGTGGCATGGATTCCTCTCTTCAAACGGCACATTTTGAGACTAAGTTGAGATTTTGATCGCCGAGACCACTTCGCATTGGGAACCATGAACTACCTCAGGAAACATGAAAAGTCCTCAAATGAGATTGCTATGCTCTGAGAATTGTCATGAGGAATACTACACCAAAGCCAAGGTCACCTATAGACTCAATAGACCCTAACCATGTGGATTGACATAGGTGCACGTTGCATCCTAATGCGTGCTAGATTGGCCCATACATCGGTGATCACTTATACAAATGTAAGCTTCCATAAAATCATGCGTCCACAAGAAAGTTCACCTAAGGCGCTCCAATTCTATATAGGATCAGAGTAACCTGATGTGAGACTACATGGGACTAGCCATGATCCGACCAAGACAACAAGATATTGGGAAAATTTCAACTCTGAAATCCTATTGTAGTGACTCAAATTAATTCTTCTAATTTTTAATTAATTAACAATTTATTTTCTACGACAAATATTGAATAAATCACCACCTGTGCTCCTGAATTAAAAATAATGCAGAAGATAAACTAGAAATTGAGAAAATTCTGGCACACACAAAAAATTGACACAATTATTTTGGACAAATGTCCTTGAAAAAAACACCCAACTTGGAAAAATTAGTACAGCAGCCAAGAGTTTTTATTACTAAGCAGTAGCAAAATTTCAAAGTACAATAAACTGTCGCCAAATTGGCGAATCTAACCAAGAGAAATACTAGCAAAATTTCCTGAGGGAAAATTACCCTCGCTCCAAGCAATCTCGCAACAAATCGAGCCTCAGAACTAGCTTTGGAACACTTTTGCGTTGCCTCTGCGCAGGCCCCACACGTGCTACCCAGAAACTGCCTCTGATGTGACATCTAGCCTATTGTTTCCACTAGAAGTGATTCTTCCGACCTCCTGGAAATTTTCCTGGCTACTAGAAGCCGAATCAAACCCTGCTCCGACTAAACCGAAGTTATAAACTGCCTTTCTTGAGGCTCTACACAGCTTTTGCGTAACCTCTTGGATCTGAAACTCAACCTCCTCTCCTAACTCTTACGAATCTGGAATCCTCCTCTGGAAATTTGATACTCTGCCCCTCAAACACCTGCTTCTCACTCACTGACTTGATCTCCATTGTTGAATCACCTGCCACTAGGAAATCAAACTGTCTTAGCAATTGAGTATTTTCTACTGGTGTATCCTCCATCTACCCATCGACCTCCTCTTATAATCTCCAGGTGGGACTCCAACGACCAAGATTAAAACTTAATCGATGGTTGAGATTCTTTCAGGATCGATCCGTGTGAGTTTCTAGATGATTCATACCTTTCTGAATTAATATTGATTAATTAACCAGATTTCCTAAGTTAGACATAGAAAATATTTAAAATAGGCTAATAATCTAATTGAGACACTTCTAGGTGCAATTTCCAGAAACGATTTATGGGCTATGGAGAAATCTCGTGTTTTATCCTCTCCACAAGGTTTTGAGACTAGAACACCTCCGATGCTACAAAAAGGAACACTCCCTCTTCGCAAGGAAGGTGTTCTAGACTCTAGTGCTGCATTGCTGCTACAACACCCTGTCTTTGTATCACCATCAGTTATGTTGTTGATGTTTGGCCAATATGAATTCCTGCCACTGCCCACCAACCACTGTGCAACTCTGATGTTGCATTTGTGCTACTGCTGACACTGCTAAACTGCTGCTAACTCTGCATCTGCACTGCAACTCCCTCTCGTCTGTTGCTACTACAAGTGCAACTACTCAACTGAGAAGCATCCTAAATACTGAATCAACTGTCTACTGCATTTGTCTCCTAAGCTATGACAACTACTAGCCATTTCACTGTCCACTGAAGAATCTACACTGCTGCTGGCTTTGTTAATGTGCCACTGTGCACTGCTGCCAACATTGCACTGTGCTCCTCAACACCTGATTGCTACTGTGCTGCAATTGTCACTCCGAAATCTCACTGCATCAATGACACTAATCCATCTTTCTATTTAATATTGTTGGCCCCTTTAGCAAGGTAATGATCCATGAGGTGGATACCTCAATGGGCCCTTCCCAAATCTCCGCGCCTATGAACTCTGATCTCCTCATGCTGCTGCTACAACTCCTGCAATAATGAGTCTAATCTCCCTAAATCTTGAAGTACTAGCTTCCATAGGGTTGACCCCTCTAAAACTAGACTCCCTCTGAGTCTCGATCTCCCTATGGGAAATGTCTCTGCTCCCTCATGGAAACTTGCACTGTCCTCCTACACTGGAAACTGGACTGCGAAGTTCTGCGCAGGGAATCTTCTGGTTGGTACTGCACGTATATACTACAATTGGGAAATTCACACAACTCGTGTCACTGCAACTAGTTATACAAATATCTCACGTGTACTGGCTGCAACTAGCTATGCAACTGTCATCTGAATGACTAACTGCACTTGCTGACACTGTGATCCTCCTGTTACTGATTCTATTGGCCTCCCATAGCAAGAATATTGATCCATATGAGAAATCTAAAGCAATTAGATCTAATCTACTACTCTTCCATGGATCTTGCCCATCCGACACTTAGGAGTTTCATAATCCTCCTCCTCCTAGATCTGGTGCCCAACTATCTTCTTTCAAGCCTAGTCCCTGGCTGGGACCCTTCCTTTCTTTGCAACTCACACTTCCTCTAGCACTTGTTTCTAGAAACTAGAAGTGGAACTGCTGCCCAGATTTGCATTCTAGCTAACTCGCACAACCTCCTCTGGCATTCTCGTATGGTCATCCCTGCAAGGCTGCAAAACCTGTGAAACTCAAAAATGGAGAAAATAAACCCGGAAGCTCCTTCTCTTCCTTTCTTGGCTACTAGCATTGTTATTTGCACTTCCTTCTAGAGTGATAAAATCAATGTGCACCAACTCCTGGCTGCAACTGGAAATATGAATTTCTAGGCTAGAAACCCTCTGAGAGAAATTCTCTTTGTGTGTGTACTTTCTCTTCCACCCGATGCTGATTCTGCTATTGCAAATTACTGCAAAACCCTTCTATGCCCAAACAAGGAATCTGCCCAGTGAAAATACTAAACTGTTGCTCCCTCTGCCTGCTAGAACCACTCTTTTTGGCAAGCTAAATTTTTATGCCAATCTTGCACTGAAAAATAAAACTGCCCAACAATTCACACTACCTGGCTAGGCACTGTGCAACCCCCAGAAAATTCATCCTATTGCTCCCTCTGAACAACAAATTTTCTTCTTGCGCTTCTGAGCTACCCCGCCTGATCAAAATGGCTCTGATACCATGTGAAAATTTCAACTCTGAAATCCTATTGCAGTAACTGGAATAATTCTTCTAATTGTTAATTAAGTAACAATTTATTTGCTACCGAAAATATCTAATAAATCACACTGCAACCTTCACAAATAAAAATACTGTGAAAGATAAATTGGAAACTAAGAAAATTCTAGCAAACATACACAAAAAGTTGACACAATTATTTTTTGGACAAATGTCCCTGGAAAAAAAAAAGCAACTTGGGAAAACCAATGCAAGAACTGAGGGTTTTTATTATTAAGCAGTAGCAAAATTTCTGAGTACAATAAATTATTGCCAAACTGGCGAATCTACCCAAGAGAAATACTGGCAAAATTTCCTAAGGGAAAATTAACCTCACTCCAAGCAATCTTGCAACAAATTGAGCCTCAAAAATGGCTCTGAAACACTTTTGCGTTAGCCTTCTATGAAAGTTTCAAAACAGAAATCCTACTGCAATGTCTAGATCTACTTCGCCTACTTATTTGATTAGCTTAATAAGTTACTTAACTGAAGTATTCAGAAAAACATTAAAGCAGACACAAACTGCAGCCTACACATCTACAAAACATTTACTGAACAATATGCACATGTGACAAGATTACACAGATTTTCCGGACAAATGTTTCCAAAAAAACCGAATGCAGGAAAACCAATGCAACAGCTCTAGAGGGTTTTATTATTATGCAGAATCTGAATACAATATTCTGGGCACCAGAAATGGTTGGCCCTACAGAGAAATTACACGACAGTTTGTACCTTTCACTCGGGGACAGAAAATATGGATGAATCACACCCTCAATCAGGATTTACAGATAACGGGCCCTTTCTGTCCCACTGGAACCCTCAATGCTGCCTCTGCAGCCTCTGCGTCAGCCCTCACTGGCCAACATTCCAACTGTGTCACTCTCACTGGTGTTGTGCTGCCTCTGCACTGCCCTGGTTGGGCCTGCTCACCCTGACTGGTGCTGCGCTGCCCCTGCACTAAGCTGGCTGGGTCTGCATCACCCTGGCTGGGCTTACGCAGCCTCTGCACAGTCCTCTACATGGTGCTGGTTGAACTGCGTCCTTCTGGCTGGGTCTGCGCTGTCTGGTACTCACTGCCTCTTTGCTGTTGTATTCTTGGCCTTGGTTCAGATCATCCCTTTCCGATCTCTGCCCCTCACTGCACTGCAAACTCGTTTCGAATTCCTCAGCAAACCCCACCCCAAAAATTTGACTTAGCTTCAGTGCTCTGCCTGTGTTTGTGTGTGTGTTCTCCAACTGACCCCAAGCCTTTCTCTTATACTTTTCTCGTTTGAAAACCAACGACCATGATCTAATCTCTAATCGACGACTTAGATTAAAAGACTGCTTGATCCACGTCACTTAGAACATTTCATCACATGTGTTTAATTAATTCACTTTAATTTTTTCTAATTCCCTAAGTTAGACTTAGGGTCCTCATTAAAAAAAATTAATTATTTGAATAACTTCAACACCAGATGAAATTTCTCCAAATGCTTTCTGGGTTTTGGTGATCTCGTGTGTCTTAGCCCCTCCACAAAGTTTCGGAGCTAGAGCGCACCGGATGCTACCCCAAAATATCAACACCTTCTACGCTGCCTCTACGCAGGCCCCACAAGTGCTACCCAAAAATTGCCTCTGATGTGACATCTAGCCTATTGCTGCAACTGGAAGTGATTCTTTTGGCCTCCTAGAAATTTTCCCAGCCACTAGAAGCTGAATCGACCCCTGCTCTGACTAAATTGAACTTCCTTTCTTGAGACTCTATGCAGCCTTTGCGCAACCTCTTGGAGCTGAAACTCGACCTCCTCTTCTGACTCTTTCGGATCTGGAATTCTTCTCTAGAAATCTGCTACTTTGCCTCTCTGACATCTGCTACTCATTCACTGACTCGATCTCCACTGCTGAATCCCCTGCCATTGAAAATCAAACTGTCTGAGCAACTGAATATCTACTATTGGTGTATCCTCCATCTACCCATCGACCTCCTCTTATAATGTCTAGTTGGGACTCCAACAACCAATATTAAAACTTGATCGATAGCTGAGATTATTTCTGGATCGATCCGTGTGAGTTTCTAGATGATTCACACATTTCTCAATTAATACTGATTAATTAACCAAATTTCCTAAGTTTAGACTTAGGAAATATTTAAAAATAGGCTAATAATGTAATTGAGACACTTCTAGGTGGAATTTTCAGAAACGATTTATGGGTTATGGAGGACTCCCGTGGTTTAGCCTCTCCACGAAGTTTCAAGAGTAGAACACCTCCGATGCTACAAAGACTAACATATACATGCTTAGAAGACACAGGTCTAGGATACCTGATATAGGGCCTCACATGGTTTTTACAGCACTTATGACTTTTGACCTTGGGCGTACAATGGTGGTGATAAATACTGCAAAGTGTTTATATGTACCCCTACTGACATGCGGGGTAGCAGTCATTTCCCGTCTGAGGGACCAACTCTGCTTGGAAACCCCCCATAACTTGTCTGAGTGGCCAGTTTAGCTAGCTTTGATCTGGTTAATAACATTGCTCACTACCATGGTCACTAAAGGCTGCTTCACTTCAACAAGGAAGTGCAACATCATGAACTTTGTGGCATATCTTGTTTTAGTGACTTTAACCAACTTCAATCTGCAAAACTGATTTATAAATTTTGTTGGGTTTTTGTAAAGAAGCTGTAAATCTGATTTCAAGTAAAGAAAAAAAACAGGTAAGCAATCTCCTTACCTACAATAATGAGCTCTGAAACAACTCTCTTGCTGCCCAAAACACAAAAGTACGATTGCTGTAGCTGCTCAAAACACAAAAGTCTGATTGCTGTGGCTGCCCAAAACACAAATTTTGAAATTATTTGCTTGCTGTAGCTTCCCAAAATACACAGTAAAAGCTTGCTTGTTGTGGCTGCCCAAAACACAGAAAATTCTTTCTTGCTGTTGCATAGATGCCAATGAAGAGCTTCCTCCAACAAAAAACTTGCTGTTTGTGCAGGGAACCCCCTTGCAAGTTTGCCCAACAGCTGTGAGGAAATAATGAGAGGAAAATCACTTTTATAGAAGTTATTGTTTTAGGGTTTGCTAGAAGTTTTGTTTACATGAAATTAGTGTCAAATTATCTGAGTGTAAGTTAAATGCAGTTGAGTGGTGCCGTGTGGTCAATTCTCCAGTTAAAATACCTAAATTGGCTCAAAAACACCCAACCTGCAGCTCATTCTGAAACATGTGTGAAATGCCAATTGATGTTTCAGATGGCATTTCCACATTGTGAATTGTCATCTGAAATATTTCAAGATATTTCACCTGTGTGGCAGGGATTTCAATGCATTTTTGGGGGTGGTACATGGCCTGAACAGGTATTTCCTGCAATAGAGAACTAAACATAACCCAATCTCCTAAAGATGATGCATGCATGCCTACAACATGCATGTGCCTTTATTACACTCCATAAAGCAACAAGGCCTCATAGAGGCTAAACTAGTGCTCCTCAAACCTGTCACAGTAGCACACAGATCCCAAGGTCAGTCTAGGATTCCAGGTAATGTATGGATCTGCTGCAAACAGTAGCTACACCAAACTGTTGGAGAATACTGGCCAAACAAGCAGGAAACTCACACAAGGGTCTCCTGCAAAGCTTTATGTCTGAAGGTGAGAGTCTTTCAGAGGAAGAGCTATAAGCATCTGATTGGGATAGCAGAAGAAGGTAGATAAGGAGAGTCTAGGGTCTCTATACAGATAATAGTATGTGACAAACTGTCTTGTCATGGGCAATATAGTGGGTAATCTTGGCTTGCAACCATTAGGAGCAAACCATCAATTGGCTGAGGGTGATCCTTAGGTTGCTGGACTAGTGATGTTAGAGATGGTTAGGTTCGATGATGGTGCCATTGACAATCCAGAGTAAATGATTGACATAGAGGAACATTTTGGAGCTTAGAAGTTGTATTGTTGTTAAATATAATCTCTGACCACTTCATTGCTTACAACCGTCAAGGGAAGAAATTCAGGAAGGGTTGTCAAGGAGTTCTTGAATGGGGGGAATCCAATCAATAGAGATGTCGATAGACTGGATAAGCAAGTTGGTCTCAAAATGCTAACATCAATTACTCTCAATGAGACCAAAAGAAATGATCCTATCTGAATAATGCAGTGCTAAACATGGGTATCATTCATGACTTCAAGCTAAGTCACATAGGGGCCCAAGCCCATGAAGATAGAATGTGAGCTTGAAACTACTCTCAAGATAGAGAGACTAGTATGTAAACTCAGCTTGGGCAATGCATTGAGGAGTCATCTGCTTGCATTGGAGCATGTGAAAATTCCTAATCCGGAATTTTGCTGCAATATTGATGATGTTTCTTCTATTGTTAAATTAAGTAAACAGATTATTTGCAGTTTTCTACGGCAAGTATCGAAACATATACATTGCAGCCTCCACAAGAATAAATACTGAGGAAGAAATAAATGTTGAAAACTTGAGAAATTCTAGCACACACACAAAGATATTGACAGTTATTTTTGGAGAATTGTCCCTGGAAAAACCCAATGCAAGAAAACCGGTGCAGCAAATGAGGGTTTCTTTATTAATCTTCAGCAGTAATTCATGTACATAAATTCGGACAGCAAAATAGAGGAAAAAAACTGATAGAAATTCAGTAACAAATTTCTCACTCTCCACAATGATCTTCTGACCCCCAAACAGGCCCTCTGCCCTTACGCTGGTCTCACTGCATCACCCTTTGCACAATGCTATGGTGTAATGCGTCCTTCCTCATGCTAGCCCTTCATGAATTCGTCCTGCACTCCCGAACTATTGCTGATACCCTCTCTCTCTCTCACCTGCAACTCACCCACTGGCTCTATCTCCTCTGTTGAACTTTAGCCACTGAGAAAATCGATCTGCCTGGCCAACTGAGTAATTGCATTGGTGTATTCTCCAAGTGCCCATCGATTTCTTCTTATAATCTCTTGTTGAGACTTCAACGACCACGATTAAAACTTAATTGATGCCTACGATTAATTAAGACTCGATCCATGCTTTTTCCTATTAGATTCACACCTGACTTAATTAATACCTTTTAATTAATCATATTTCCTAAGTTTAGACATACTTTTTTTTTTTTTTTTCATAGTGGTTCACGTTCCTATGTGCCCGCACACATGTACTAGCTACATCCATGGTCTTAATATATCGCAGTAAATCCTCCCGAAGGGATCTACTGTCAGCCTAACACTGAGGCCTAACCGCGCGGGTGTCTAGGAGATTTGATCCTGTGACCTCTCAATCTGGGAGTACTTCCAAGCGGGGACTCAACCAATTGAGCTAACCCTTGGGGCTTTCCTAAGTTTAGACATAGGAAATATTAAAAATTGATTAATTATTTTAATTAAGCCATCTCTAGGTGGAATTTCCACAAACGATTTCTGGGTCTTGGAGAATACATGTGCCTTAGCCTCTCTCCAAACTCTCAAGGCTAGAGTACATCCGATGCTACAAGAAACAACACTCCCTCTTATTGAGGAATGTGCTCTAGTACTACTGCCCTCTTGATAGCAATACTCTGATTCTGCACCATCTCTAGTTGCGCTGCTGATGTTTGGCTAAAACTTCCCACCAACTACTGTGCAACTCTGATTCTGCACCACATCTGTGCTGCTGTTGACCTTGCTGTATTGTTGCCAACTACTGCATCTGCACTGCAACTCCCTCTCATTTGCTGCTGCTGCTGCAACTAAGAATCCATTTGTTTCAGCTACTAAAATGGGTTCTCTACCATACGCATCTATTCTTGAACTGGATGAACTTAGCTCTTCCTAGAGATTTTGAGTACGTCTGCTACCTGATCTCCTATGGGAACATACTGGAGTTGGATTGCCCCACAATGAACACAGTCTTGGGATGAAATGACATCTGATATCAATGTGTTTCGACCTATCATGAAATACTGGACTCTCAGAGAGTTCTATGCAACTCTGATTATCACACTAAACATTGGTCGCTCCCATCTTATTCCTGAAAAAACACACTAACAATTTCCTAAGCCATATAGCTTCGCACGTAGCTATGCTGGTTGCCATATATTCATCTTCTGCTGAGCTCAGTGCTACCGAATTCTGCTTCCGATGCACCAAGAGATCAACCATGATCCGACGCTGAAGCAATACGCCATATGTTTTTCTTCTGCTGAGTTCAGTGCTACTAACTTCTGCTTCCTGATGCACCAAGAGACCAACCATGATCCAATGTTGAAGAAATACCTGAATGTACTTTTCCTGTCCATTGAACTTCCTGCCCAATCTGCATTTGTGAATCCGCTCAATCTGACGTCATCTCCTCGAGTATATTTCAACCCATCTCCTACTGTCCCACGTAGATATCTAAGAATGTTCCTAGTTACTGCCCAATGTACCCTTTTAAGTTCCACCATGGATTGACTAAGGGTATTGACAGTGAAACAGATGTCTGGCCTAGTTTTGACCAGATACATGAGCGACCCAATGAGTTGTCTATACAAGGTGGGGTCAAATTCCTTGTCCCCTGATGCATCTATCTTCTTCCAATTGGTGATCATGGGCATTGCCATGGGTCGACAATCCTCCATTCTGAATCTCTTCAGAATATCTGTAGCATATCTCCCTTGCCCAAGGAATATCTCTCCATCTCCATATCTTTCATGTCGAATTCTGCTTCAAGGTTCCTTTTGCAATCCTTTATGAGCCCTAATGATCATATTAAAAACAAGTCATCCACATATAAACCAGAATGAGAGCCTCATTCTCCACCATCAAAATAGTAGAGATTCGGATCTGCATCACTCTTGATGAATCCCAACTGCTACAAATAATTGTCAATTCGACCATACCATGCTCTGGGTGCCTACTTGATCTCGTATTGGGATTTCTTCAACTTGCATACATGAGTGCGCTTCTCATGAGTCTCGAAGGCTTCAGGCTGCTCAATATACACCTCTTCTTCTATCACCCTATTCAAGAATGTTGTCTTGATATCCATCTGGTGAATCTCCCATCCCATCTGCGCTGCTAGGGATATAACGGATCTGATAGAGGTATATCTGGAAACTGGAGCGAAGGTCTCCTCATAGTCTATCCCTTCTTTCTGTGCATACCCCTTTGCCACGAATCCAAGCCTTGTACTTCTCTACACTGCCATCTATAGCGTACTTGATATTGTAGATCCATCTGGAACCTACAATTGATCTATCCTCTAGTCTAGGCACCACCTTCCAAACATCATTAGTCATGATAGAACTGTATTCTTCTACCATGGCATCCACCCACACCTGATGCTGTGCGGCTTCCTGAAAGTTGGAGGGTTCTGCAACCTGAGCTACCAAGGCGTGGTATCTGTCAACTTGCTTGTGCTGCCTCTTGTCGGTTCTAGGAGCTCCAACAAACTCCTCTGCGTCTATCAAAGTTTGACGCACTTCCCTACTGGCTCTACCATTGGTGGTGGGAGGTTCAATCAGTTCCTCCTGTTCTTGCCATTTCATCTACTGAGAACTCCCTGGATCTCCTACTCCTGAGGAGATACTGGTACTGGTCACTGTACTCGATCCCTATGACTGTCCTCCTGCTTGTCCTACTTGTCGTCCCTGCTGCTGTTGGACTAACGGAACATCTTCTCATTGATCAACTGCAGGCATCTCTCGAGATCGTCTGAAAGATATGTCTTCCATGAACTTTACATCTCGCCTTACTACAATCTTCCTGTTGCTAGAAATGTAGATCCTGTATGCCTTTGAGGTCTCCCTACACCCTACGAGGTACCCCTTATCTGCAGCCTGACCCAACTTATTGCACTTCTCATCTAGAATGTGGAAATAAGCCACACTCCCGAATATCCTCAAATGACTTACTTCTGGCTTCTTCCCTGTGAATACCCCCTCAAGCATTTTCTTCCCCAATGCTTTGTGAGTAGTTTTGTTTTGAATGTACACCGATGTGTTTCATGCCTCTGCCCATAAAAATATAGGCAAATCCTGGTCATACGACATAGCCTTTGCAGCCTCGACTATTGTTTTGTTCTTTCGCTTCGCTACCCCATTCTACTGTGAATTATGTGAAAATTCCTGAATATAACCCCAACTGCAGTAACTGATATTATTTCTTCTACTTATTCATTCAAAAACATGTTATTTACGTTGTTACACATTAAATATTGAAATAAATTCTACTGCAACCTTCACAATTAAAATACCGCGAAAAGTAAATGCAAGGAAAAATACTAGCACACATACAATCACTATGACACTATTATTTTTGGACAATTGTCCTCGGAAAAACCCAATGCAGGAAAACCAGTGCAACAGATGAGGGTTTCTTTATTATTCTTCATCAAAATCTCATGTACAAAATACAACCAGCATAATAGAAGAGGAATTTCTGTGAGAAATTTTACAGACAATTTTCTCACGCTTCACAGTGAAATTTCAACTCTGGAGAGGACCTGCTACCTCACTACATCAACCTTTCTGCAGTGACTCGACAGTCCCAGCGTCACAGTCTCTGCGTTTTCCTTGTCCCAATGTCACAACCTCTACACTGTCCCTCTTCTGCACTGCTTTCTCCGGTCTGATCCTGTACTCCCAACTATTGTTGATGCCCTCTCTCTCCAACCTATAACTCTCCCTCTGATTTGATTTTATCTTGCCAAACTTCATCCAGTGAGAAAATCAATCTGCTTGGGCAACGAAGTATCTTCTTGGTGTATTTCCAAATGCACATCGAAGTCCTTATAATCTTCTCGTTAAGAAATCAACGGCCCGGATTAAAACATAATCAAGGGCTAAGATTAACTTGACTTGATCTTCATCTTTTTCTAGAAGATTCACACCCAGTTCTATTAATACACTTTAATATTTTTAATTCCCTAAGTTTAGACTTAGGCTGCCATTAAAAATAATTAATTAGTTTAATAAAACCTCATCCGAGTGGAATTTTCCAAAACGCTTTCTGGGTATTTTGAAATACATGTGTCTAAGCCTCCCTGCAAAATTTGAGACTTAAAGCACATCCGATGCTACTAGAAATCCACACTCTCTCTTAGTGAGGAATGTGCTCTAGTAATGCAACTTGCTGAAGCATCACCCTGACTCTGTAACATCTCCCTCTGCTCTGCTAATGTCTGACACTGCTGTCCACCAACTACTGCACTGTTGCATCTATGCTGCTGCTGACCCTAGATATTGCCGCCAAATACTACATCTGCACTGCAACTCCCTCTCATCTGTTGATGCTGCAATTGAGGACCCATCTATTTCTGCTACTGAAACGGGTTCTCTACCATACCCATCTGCTCCTTGAACTGAATGAACTGAGCTCTTCCTAGAGCCTTTGTGAGTACGTCTGCTACTTGATCTCCCGTGGGGACATATTGCAGTTGTACTGCCCCACGCTGAATACAGTCTCTGATAAAGTGACATCTGATATCTATGTGTTTCGACTGATCATGAAATACTAGATTATCGGAGAGTTTGATGCAACTCTAATTATCACAATAAACATTGGTCGCTTCCATCCTCTTCCTGAACAATCTCACAAGCACCTTTCTAAGCCATATAGCTTTGCACGTTGCTGTTCTGGCTGCCATATATTCTACTTCCGTTGAGCTCAGAGCTACCAACTTCTGCTTCTTGCTAAACCAAGAGATCATTCCTGATACAACGCTGAAGCAATGCCCGAAGGTACTTTTTCGATCTGTTGAACTACCTACCCAATCTGCATCTATGAATCCACTCAATCCGACATCATCTCCTCGGGTGTATTTCAACCCATATCCAACTATTCCACACACATATCTGAGAATGTGCGTAGCTGCTGCCCAATGTACCTTTTTCGGTTCCACCATGAATTGACTAAGGGTGTTGACAGCGAAACAAATGTCTGACCTAGTGTTGACCAAATACATGAGTGACCCAATGAGCTGTCTGTACCTCTTGATGCATCTATTTTCTTCCAGTTGGTGATCATAGGCGTTGCCATGGGTTGAAAATCCTGCATTCTGAATCTCTTCAGAATCTCGTAGCATATCTTCCTTGCCCAAGGAAGATATCCCCATTTTTCTACCAAACTTCCAACCCTAGAAAGTAATGCATCAACCCCATATCCTTCATGTCAAATTTAGCTTCAAGATTCTTCTTATAGTTCTTTGTAAGACTAGATGACCCTGTAAGAAATAAGCCATCTACGTATAATACTAGAATAAGTGGTTCATTCTCCACCATCAAATAATAGAGATTGGGATCTGCATCACTATTGATGAATCCCAATAGCTGCAAGTAACTATCAATCTGACCATACCATGCTCTGGGTGCCTGCTTGAGCCAATATAGGGCTTTCTTCAACTTGCATACATGAGTTCTCTTCTAATGAGTCTCAAAGCCTTCAAGTTGTTCTATATACACCTCCTCTTCTATCACCCCATTCAAGAATGTTGTCTTGAGATCCATCTGGTGAATCTCCCATCCCATCTGAGTTGCTAGGGATATAACAGATTTGATAGAGGTATATCTAGCCACAAGGGCAAAGGTCTCATCATAGTCTATTCCTTCCTTTTGTGTGTACCCCTTTTCCACGAACCTAACCTTATACTTCTGTACACTGCCATCTGCAACGTACTTGATCTTGTAGATCCACCTTGATCCTACAAGTAATCTATCCTCTGATCTAGGTACCACTTCCCAGACATCATTCGTCATGATAGAACTATATTCTTCTACCATGGCAGCCACCCATACGTGGTGCTGTACAACTTCCTGAAAACTAGAAGGTTCTTCAACCTGTGCTACCAAGACTTGCTATCTGTCAGGTTGCTTACGCTGCCTTTTTTCGGTTCTAGGAGCTCCAACAAACTCCTTTGTGTCCCTCAATGTCTTTCGTACTTCTCTACTGGTTCTACCACTGGTGGTAGGAGGCCCACTCAAATCCTCCTCCTGTTTCTACTGTTCCATCCACTGAGCACTATTAGGATCTCCTACTCCTGAGGAAATGCTGGTACTGGTCACTATACTCAATCCTCGTGTCTGTCCTCCTGCTTTTCCTCCCTACTACCCCTGCTATTGTTGGACTAATGGAACATCCACAGACTGATCTTCTGCTGGCATCTCACAAGATTTCTTGAAAGCTCTATCTTCCATGAACTTTGCATCTTGTCTTACTACAATTTTCCTACTGCTAGGAATGTAGATTCTGTATGCTTTTGAGGTCTCGCTATACCCTATGAGATACCCCTTCTCTGCAGTCTGATCTAGTTTACTACGCTTCTTGTCTAGAATGTGAAAGTATGCCACACTTCCGAATATCCTGAGATGACTCACTTCTGACTTTCTCCTTGTGAAGACCCCTTCAGGCATTTTATTCCCCAATGATCTGTGAGGAGTTCTATTCTGAATATACACTAGTGTGTTGCATGTCTCTACCCATAAGAGTTTAGGCAAAAAATGGTCATACAACATAGCCTTTGCCGCCCCAACAATAGTTCTATTCTTTCGCTCTGCTACTCCATTTTGCTATGGATTATATGGAGTTGTCCACTCCCTTTTGATGCCCTCCTTTGCACAAAATTTTTTGAAGTCTTTGTCTGTATACTCTACACCATTATCTAAACGCAATAACTTTATCGTTTTCCCTATCATGTTCTCTACGAGAGCCTTAAACTCTCTGAACATATCAAAGATCTCATCCTTGGTCTTTAAGAAATAGATCCATGTTTTTCTAGAGTGATCATCAATAAAGGTAACAAATTATTCCCCACCGTTAAGAGCTCTAGTGGACATTGGGTCACAAATATCTAAGTGTATTAATCCCAATATGCCTTTCGCTCTGTTGTCACTTCTGGGAAAAGCTGCCTTAGCATACTTGCCTAGCATGCATCATCTGCGTACATCATCATGCTTAGTACTGCAGACTAGAACTCCTGTAACAGTCTCTCTGAGCATCCTTAGTGCTCCATGGTGTAAGTGTCCCATTCGCCTATGCCATATTTCATTAAGTTCCTTTTCACCATTAAGATTGTTGCCTATCAGTGCCGTTGGATACTCGAGCTACAATCTATACAGTTTGTTGGTTCGAGCTCCAACTTGTCTCATCTTCTTCCAGCTTGGATGTTTGACGTACATCTTCCTTCCAATGAAGTATACATCGTATCGCTTGTCCTCTAACTGGGACACTAAAATTAGGTTCATTCCTAACCCGGGCACATGCATCACATTAATGGCTCTAATGTTGGTTCCTGCTTCTATCTGAAACGCTATGGTGCCTCTCCCTGCTAGAGCACACTTCGTTCTGTTTCCCATAGTGATTTGGAAATCCATATGTTCTTCTTGATAGCTTGAGAAGTATTCTCGTACTCTAGTCATGTGACCTGAAGCCCCGCTATCAATATACCAAACCCCTGCTAATGTTAAACTTGACAAACATGTGAAGTCTTCTTCCAATCAGGAAGATAATTTAGTGACATCTTGATTTTCTATACTTATCTGTGCTATTTTTTCTTTCGATTTCTCATGTTTTTTTTGCCCAAAAAAACTGCGTCCCACCTAAAGATTGCTCTGCGTTGAAGCTGCTGTGTTGCTTCCTCTGTCACTGGAAAATTTCGATCTGGAAATCTCTCTCTGTTGGCTCTCTCAGAGAGAGATTTTCCCACGAATTTTTTTTCCTCCTAGACTAGACTTCACAATCCCTCTGGGGATTCGATCTGCTGCCTATGCAGCTCTTCGATCTCCCTCTTCTGTTCAGCACAGGCTTTTCTGGCTCTGCTGTCTTGCTTCACCTTAGCTCTGATACCATGTGAAAATTCCTAAATAGAACCCCATCTGCAGTAACTGATATTATTTCTTCTACTTATTAATTCAAAAACAAGTCATTTACATTGTTACATAGTAAATATTGAAATAAATTCTATTGCAGCCTTCACAATTAAAATATTGCAGAAAGTAAATACAAGGAAAAATGCTAGCATAAGTACAATCATAATGACAGTTATTTTTTGACAATTGTCCCCGAAAAAAACCAATGTGGGAAAACCAGTGCAGCAGATAAGGGTTTCTTTATTATTCTTAAAAAAAATCTCATGTATACAATACAACCAATAGAATAGAAGAGGAATTTTTGTGAGAAATTTTACAAACAATTTTCTCACCCTTCACAGTGAAATTCTGACTCTGGAGAGGACATGTTGCCTCACTGCGTCACCCTTTACGCAGTGACTGCATCAAAACCTCTGCGATGTCCCTATCCCAGTGTCATAGCATCTACATTGCCCCTCCTCTGCATTGCTTTCTCCGGTCTAATCTTTCACTCTCAACTATCGCTGATGCCCTCTCTCTCCAACATGCAACTCTCCCTCTGATTCAATTTTCTCTTGCAGAACTTCAACCAGTGAGAAAATTGATCTGCTTGGGCAACTGAGTATCTGCCTAGTGTATTTCCAAATGCTCATCGAAGTCCTTATAATATTCTCGTTGAGAAATCAACGATCCAATTTAAAATATAATCAAGGGCTAAGATTAACTTGTCTTGATCTTTGTATTTTTCTAGAAGATTCACACCCAGTTCTATTAATACACTTTAATATTTTTAATTCCCTAAGTTTAGACCTAGGCTTCCATTAAAAATAATTAATTATTTTAATAAAACCTCATCTGGGTGGAATTTCCCAAAACGCCTTTAGGGTATTTTGGAATACATGTGTCTAAGCCTCCCTGCAAAAATTGAGACTTAAAGCACATTCGATGCTACCTGAAATCAACATATTATATGGAGTTGTCCACTCCCTTTTGATACCCTCCCTCGCGCAGAAATCTGTGAAGTCTTTATCCGTGTATACTCCACCATTATCTGAACGTAGTACCTTTATCTTTTTCCATGTCGTGTTTTCTACGAGAGCCTTGAACTTTCTGAACCAATCAAAGACCTCATCCTTGGTCTTTAAGAAATAGATCCAGGTTTTCTTGGAATGATCATCAATAAAGGTGATGAAATACTCGCCACCGCTAAGAGCTCTAGTGGAAATAGGGCCGCAAATATCTGATTGTATCAATCCCAACACACCCTTTTCTTTGCTGTCACTTCTGGGAAACGTTTCCTTTGCATACTTCCCAAGTATGCAACTTCTATACACATCATCGTGCTTTGTGTTGAGAATTGGAACTCCTGTTACAGTTTCTTTGAGCCTCCTTAGTGCTCCATGTTGTAAATGTCCCATCCTCCTGTGCCATAGTTCGTTCAACTCCTTCCCACTGTTATTGTCATTGCCTATCAGTGCCATTGGAGAATCGATCTGCAACCTATATAGCCTGTTACTCCAAGTTCCAATCAACCTTACCTTCTTCCAACTAGGGTGCTTGACATACACTTTTTTTCCTACGAAGTATACATCGTATCCCTTATCCTGTAACTGGGACATTGAATTTAGGTTCATACCTAATCCTGGCACATGCAGTGCGTTAGTAGTGTTGGTGTTGGTTCCTGATTCCGTCTGAAAATCTATTGTGATTCTCCCTACTGGAGTACACTTTGTTTTGTTTCGCATAGTGATATGGAAGTCCATCTGCTCTTCTTGATAGCTAGAGAAGTATTCTCTAACTCCTGACATATGAGCTGAAGCTCCACTATCAATGTACCAAACACTAGATGATCCCCAACCTGACAAACACGTGAACTCATCCTCCAACATGGAAGATAATTATGAGGCTTCCTGACTGTCAATTCTATCCATGATTTCCTTTGTTATTTCTTCTTTCCTCCACAGCGTTGATTTTGCTGCTGCAAAACACTGCGTTCTGGCTGAAGATCTGCTCTGCAAAGAGAAAATGTTGCTGCTCCCTTTGCCTCTGACAATCTTTGATTTGAAATTTGTATTCTCTGTCGACTTACTCAGAGAAATGAATTTCCTCAAAAAATTTGTCCTCTTGGGTATTGCGCAACTTCTTGGGGTTTCGAGCAGTTGCTTACGTAGTGCTTCGACTCGCCCTCTTCCTTTCTGCAGTGAGCTCTTCTACTTCAACCTTGTGCTTTGATACCATGTGAAAATTCCTAATCTGGAATCCTGTTGCAATACTAATGGTGTTTCTTCTATTGTTAAATTAATTAAAAAAATTATTTGCAGTTTTCTATGACAAATATCGAAACATATATATTGTAGCCTCCACAAGAATAAATACTAAGGAAGAAAATAAATGCTGAAAACTTGAGAAATTCTAGCACACACACAAAGATATTGACACTGTTATTTTTGGACAATTGTCCTCGGAAAAACCCAATGCAGGAAAACCGGTGCAGCAAATGAGAGTTTTTTTTATTAATCTTCAACAACAATTCATGTACATAAATTCAGACAGCAAAATAGAGGAAAAATATTGAGAGAAATTCGATAACAAATTTCTCACTCTCTGGAATGATCTTTTGACCCTGAAACAGGCCCTCTGCCCTTACGCTGGTCTCACTGCGTTACCCTCTGCGCAGTGCTCTGGTGTACTGCATCCTTCCTCACGTTGGCCCTTCCTAAATTCGTCCTGCAGTCCTAGACTACTGCTGATACCCTCTCTCTCTCTCACCTACAACTCACCCACTAACTCTATCTCCTCTGCTGAACTTCAGCGACTGAGAAAATTGATCTGCCTGGGCAATTGAGTAACTGCACTAGTGTATTCTCCAAGTGCCCATCGAGTTCTTCTCATAATCTCTCGTTGAGACTTCAACGACCATGATTAGAACTTAATCGATGTCTAAGATTAACTAAGACCCGATCCACGCTTTTTTCTAGAAGATTCACACCTGACTTAATTAATACCTTTTAATTAATCATATTTCCTAAGTTTAGACTTAGGAAATATAAAAAACTGATTAATTATTTTAATTAAGCCATCTCTAGGTGGAATTTCCCCAAACAATTTCTGGGTCTTGGATAATAAATGTGCCTTAACCTCTCTGCAAAATATCAAGGCTAGAGCACATCCGATGATACAAAAATCAACATAGCATATGTTGAAGCATAATAGTTTGCCCTCTCTCAATACATGCCTAGTCCCTCTAGGGTCCAAAACCTCTTATCCATAAGGAACTGTCCCTTTAATGATGGTATTGAAGAGGTGCTACAAAAGAATATCATAGAAATGTATATGAAAACTTTGACGCTCCAAGAGGTAAAATGAGTGGGATTAGTTATGGTCTATAATTTTGATCAAGCTTCTCATTTACTTTACGACTTTTAGCTTATGCTTCGTTTTATGATTTGGTATTTTAACTTGTGTTGGTCATTTTATAGCTTTTACACATGACTTAAATATTATATGACCATATCATTTATATTTTATAGGATACACACCTTTATCTTGGAATGCTCGAGTGCAAGTAGCTTTGGATGCTGCTAAAGGTCTTGAATATATACATGAGCATACAAAGCCCCAATATGTTCATCGAGATATTAAAACTAGCAATATTTTGCTAGACAACAACTTTAGGGCTAAGGTGAGTTTTGTCTTCATTCAAATGTGTATTTGGCTTTGCTTTGAAATGTTTCATGTTGTTAATTGCATAGTCGATTCAAAGGCCTTGGGATGTTGCTTGTTTTCTTCTAAGGGTGCAGGCCCTTTGTTTTAGATTTCAGATTTTGGATTAGCTAAACTTGTGGGAAAAGCTGGTGAGGGTGAAGCATCTGCTACAAGAATTGTTGGGACATTTGGCTACTTGGCTCCAGAGTAAGCTTTATGGATTATGTAATGATTTTTACTTCTATGATAATTATTCAAAATTTTGATCATGAGTCAAAGTATTTTCTTAATCTCTATGGTTCTCATAATATTAATTTTCACATTCTCTATGGTTCTTCTCATAATATTATTTTTCATATTCTCTATGGTTCTTCTCATATTAGTGGTCAATGGATTGGTAGGTATCTACGAGATGGCCATGCAACCACAAAAAGTGATGTGTATGCATTTGGAGTTGTGTTGTTTGAGCTTATATCAGGAAAACATGCAATTGCAAAAACTAGAGGGATGGTACCAAGCACACCAGAAAGACGGTCCCTAATTTCTATAGTAAGTATTAGTTTTAAAGCTTCAATTCAATTCTTCAAATTTGTATCATAAGCTACATCCTGAAGTCTTCCTTCGGTTGAAGATTCTTTTTTCTTTGTTTAGACAGATGAAGTAGAACCCTTTCATTTCTTAGCTCTGTAGCTAAAATTTCTCTTCCAAAGCTTTTTGTCTTTCCAACACTGATGCATATAATTTTCTTCCATATACTTTGATGGATCACATACTTCTTTTAATAAAATATATGGTCAAGCTTAGCAATACCCATATCATAAATGTAGAAATATGAGTAAATTTAGAATTATGCATTTTTTAATACATACTTTTTATCGACCCATGTCTTCATGAATTATGTTATTATCATTGTAATAAGACATGCATGTTCAACGATATCTTTTAAATGTAGGTTTTGCTAATAGCGTGACCAATTCATTCTATTTTTTCCTTATCATTTAGATGCCATAAAAGCAAGAAATTTATTTGCTGATCAATTGACAAATCATAGTGGAGCACAAAGATGTAAGACTTCTGCCTGAATGCATTTATCCTAGATGTGGCCCAATAAGGGAGCAATTAACAGCTCCTGTTAAATTTCTCAACTCATGGTAGCAGATCTGCACTTATAACTAAAACTGAAAGCATTAAGCAGCATCAATCAAAACTCAGATTTTTTTAAAGTATAGGAGCATAGATCAACACTGCAGACACTGCATATCAGGAACCACAGGGATAGACATGGATTTGTTGTCTAACATGTGAAATCGCTTAAAAATATCCACAATATACTTCCCTTGTCCAAGGGAGAGTTCACCTGAAAATTTCCAAACTTCTAGGCCCAAAAATGGTGCAACATACCAGTGCCCTTCATTTCAAACTCACTGGACAATTTCTTTTGACACCAAAAAATGAGGAGCTCAGAACTTCTTGTAGTGATAAGATCATCCACATACAACGTCAAAGACAAGAATATTAAATTTATGAGATAAAACAAAAATATTAGGATCTGCATAAGACTTGGAATAACTCTTCTTCAATAAATACATCCCAGAGTACCATGCTTGTGGTGCCTACTTTAGTCCATAAAGGGCTTTCTTCAACCTGCGCACATGGGTCTCTCAAAACCTCTTGTCTGATTTATACACACCTTTTCCTCAATCACACCATTCAAGAATATAGTCTTCACATCCATTTAATATAACAATCAACCAAGGCAAGATGCTAAAGATGTGATGATTTTGATAGAGGTATACCTAGGAAATTGCAACTAGAGAAAATATCATATGTTGATTTTTGTAGCATTGGAAAGTGCTCTAAGCCCCAAATTTGGTGCAGAGACTTAAACACGGGTATTCCAAAGAACTCAGAAACCATTTGTGAAAATTCCACTCGGTTAATGTTTTATTAAAATAATTATTTATTTTAATGGAGACCTTAAGTCAAAACTTAAGGAAATTAAATAATTAAAGGACATTAATAAAATAGAGTGAGAATAATCTAGAAAAGGCGGAGATCAAGTCATGTTATAATCTTAGTTGTTGATTAGAGATCTAATCTCAGTCGTTGATTTCTCAACGAGAAGGCTATAAAGGAAGGCTTGAAGGTCATTTGGAAAGAGACACACATAGTGAATCTTGAGATTGAATTCTTCTGACAGAGCAATGCTCGGACGAAGATCAGATCTAAATGATTTAGTGCAGTGAGGGGCATAGTAGCTTCCGGAGAGAAATATTTTCTTAGCCTGAGAATCACCAAAAGAGAGAGGCAGGAAGACGTGCATCAGAGCCAATTAGGGTGACGCATAGCCAGTCAAGGCTACACAGAGGTTCATAGTGTTAACAAAATTCAACTGCTGGATTAGATCCAGAAGCCAAAACCGGGGTGTGTGACCAAGAGGCTCAGATATGTGATTCTGGGAGTCAGATTGATTTGTTGCTGGGGTGACGCAGTTCTTAGAGGAGGTGACGCAGTGACTATGCAGAGACCTTCAGAGGCAGTCTTTCCGGTGTTCGGATCAACTGGATTTTCCAGTGATTGTGTGAGGTAAAACTCACAATTTCTTGCTGCCAATATTTCTCTCTGTAACTGAATAACCCTTGAGGTATTCACAGATGTATTCAGGATTTGCGAATGGTTAATAATACAAACCCTCAGATCTGCTGCACCGGTTTTCCCGCATTAGGTTTTTCCAGGGATTTGTGTCCAAAAATCATTGTGTCCTATGTGTGATTGATTTCTTGCTCAGTTTCCTTGTTTCGGAATCATATTTATTCAGTGTAGGTTGCTTTAGTAGTTCAATAATTCAGATCTGAATTAATAATGTAAATGTAATTTACTTAATAGGAGAAGTACACTTAGTTGATGCAGTAGGATTCCTTAGATTGTCAGATCTAGGAATTTTCACATGGTATTAGAGCATTTGATATGAAACAAGAAGAGCGTATTTGAATTTGAAGTGAAGGCCGAATTGCTGCAGCAGCACCAGATTGAATCCCTAGAAGGATCGCGCAGATCTAGCTAGGAGGGCTGAAGTCATGAGGTTGTCTCTCTCTAAGTGAGTCGACAGAGAGGTAGGACTTCCAGTTCGAGATTTTGCCAAGGCAGAGGGAGCTGCGCAGAGCCTTCATGTAGAGCCTTCACGCAGAGCCAGAGGGACGCAGTTTTTTTGCAGGTAATTGCCGGAGCAGAGAAGCATCAGAAGAAAGAAAAAGCACAACGGGGAATTCTTCCTCAGTGAGTTCCTAGCCGAGAAATTCATCATTTTTCCAAGATCTGAGCAGCAAATCTACGAGCTCTTGAAGGAGTGCGTAAGCCTGCCTAGGGTATGTAGAGGGGGAGAAAGAGGAAGAAGTTCGACAGTTTTCGGTTGAGATGGCCGCTCATGGTCTTTGAGATCAGGACCGGTTGGAGGGTTCCTCCAACTATGTAATTTGGAAGGAAAGGATTCAGTTCCTTCTAGATGAATTTGATCTCAAAATGTTTGTGGCGAATGTGGTTGTTGTACCTACAGATCCGTATCAACTTAAGAAGTACAAGACCAATATGGCAAAGTGCAAGAGGCTAATCCTTGATGGTGTCAAGGATCACAGTCTCACATTTAGCTGGAAAGAACACCTCCAGGAAAATGTGGGTAGCTTTGTCTTTGTTGTACGAAGGATCTTCCGAGCAGCGGAAGATGTACTTGGAGCAGAAGCTCTGTATGATCCAAATGCAGAAAGGGGAGCGCATTGCTTCGTTCCTTACAAGGCTTCAGGAAATTTGAGACTAGTTGGTAGCTATGGGATCTACCCCAATTGTAGAAACTATGGTGAGGCTGACCCTTAACGTAGTCATGGAGGAGTGGCAAGTTTTTGTCCAAACTATTTTGGGCAGGGCTACGCTTCCTAGTTGGGAGCATATGTGGGCAACACTTCAAGAGGAAGAGCTGAGGAGAGATCTAGTCAAGTGCAAGCTTGACGGTAGCAGCGGTAGCAGATCGAAGACTTTGGAGGAGTAGGAGAATGCAACCATCGCATCGAAAGGGCAGCAAGGGCAACAAAGAAAAAATAGAGATGTCCCAAAGGTGAAATGGTTCAGATGTGGTGAGATGGGCTTGTTGACCACACTTTGTCAACTACCCCATAGCAATACACCCCCATTTTTTCAAATGGGATTCGTCATGTTCGACGTGGTCGCGCCATTCAGATTCCATCATCAGTCAACAAACGACATTTTGTTATAAATGATGTAAACCCATTCTGCATGTTATGATGTAAGTGATCTAAGTAAGACCGTCAATGTATGTAACAACCTAGTTAATCCTAGTATGTTGTTGATGATTTCCATCCTAGGAGGTTTTTTGTCTCACTGATTCACGTAAGTGATCGGCAGAGTTTTTCCCTCCAGCCTCACCCCAAAGCTAGGGTGGATTTTATCAACAGCATACTAAGTGAGTCCTAGTGTTTCTATCAAGTCCCTGTAAAAGTAGTATGAGCTACTTGGTCTATTAGATCATATTTTGAGTCGCAGAATTGGGTATTTATTTGAGGGTCTATACGAATGGGTATTCCCCCTTCATGTATGTAAATGTATTATCTCATGTAAAGAGGGTTGGAAAAATAATTAAAATCCCCTCATGTCAATTAATTAAATTTTCTGGTCAATTAATTAAAAAAAAATCTTAAACCAGAAATTTAATTAATTTAGGGTCCTAAGTTTAGGATTAAATCTTTAAAGGCAAAATTTGTGGGTCCTTGGAAAATGATTTTGAAAGCCCCAAGCCAAGAGAATATTGAGAATTTTAAGAAATTTTGGACCTTTGGGCCTTGGTGGTTAAGTCAAAGTCAAAATTTTGGGGTAATTAACTCAAAAATAATATTTCTGAGTTAATTAAAATTGAATTAAATGATAAATTTGTTTTTTCCCAAAATTTTAATTTCAATGCTCCTGATTAAAAGATGATTAAATCTTTTGGACGGTTGAGATTATTTTGACAAGGATCATCCAAACTAGCCGTTGGAGATTTTGTCCTATAAATTAGAGGTCTTTGTCAGTCTCAGATCATCCGATCTCAGGATCGTGCACTTGTTCTTAGAAGCTCTTGTAAATTTTTGAGGAGTAAAGCATAAAGACTTTGGGGTTACAAATTTTGATGTTCCTTCTCAGATCTATGTGGTGAATTGTCTCTAAACTTTGCTACTTTGTTTCTTGCATTTTATGGTTGATGGCCTTCATGGATTAATCTGCATACAGGTATCTTGTGCAGTTTTCTGGGTTTATAAAATAACATTTTGATTTTTCTGAAAAGGTCTCATGTTATTTTCTTAAATCTCTATCGATCTAAGGTTTAGATCTAAGTGTGCAGAGAAATATTTTTAAGATTGAGCATCTAGGGAAGTCTTCGGTTGGACCAGCCGACTCTCAATAAACATAAGTTTGAAAAGCTCATTATTTGTTGAACTCCAAGTCTATCTTACGAAATTGGTGGTTTTGCAGAGTTTTCTCAGGCTTGTGCCTCTCTCAAAAAATTTTAAATCTCTGAAAATTGTGCTAAAATGGATTCAAATCTGACCATGAGGGTTTTAAATCTGTAAACTAGTTGTAAATTTCTATTTTTTTCTGTAAGGGTTTAATCGTTTCTTGGTGTGTATCTTCAGATCTGGCTGATTTATTGCAGGTTCAGGGCTCAAATCAGAATTTTTTTTTTAGATCTAAGGCAGATCTAGCCTCCAAAGGCCAGATCTGGCCTCAAATCCCTACTGTGGACTAATCTGGGCGATATTTGATTTAAGGGGGATAATAAATCTCAATTTGCAGGCATAATTCTTTTAATTCGGAAAGAGAAATTTAAAAGCACAGGATTTACTGAAATTTGATCTGTTTTTGGCATCCTTTATTTACCCAGCTTCTCTGTCCTTCACGCTACCTTCATTTTCATTAATCTGCAGCCACATTCCTCTGCTCTTTGGCCATCGATCTCCCTTCTTTTGTCTTCATCTTCCTCTCTGCATATACGCTCTTCCTTACCAATCGAACCCATATTGTCTTATCCACATTCATCATATCTCAGCCTTCACACACTGCCTTCCTATCCGCTTACTCACTTCTCCATACTCCTGTCCGCTATCTTCTCTGCATCGCTTATGCCCATTGTGATCCCTTCACGCCCGCGTCCAAATCACCCCTGCTACCCCACGTCTACGCTGCACCTTTCCTGCTGCCTTCGACCTGATCCTCGACCCTCCGCCAGCACTGCCCGTCAGTCATCGAACTCGTGTCCATATTCTTTCTCTGTGTCGACTGAACCCTCGTGTTCCTCAGCCTACGTTCACCTTCGAAGCCGCTTCTCTTCACGTCGACCTGCAAAGAACAAAACGACAACGCACATTACACATAACACTTAATTTAATTTTGTGCGGCTTTGGATTGTTTAGTTAGTCGTAGGATTTCGATTTAGATTTTTTCTTTTTAGTGTTAGACTTTAGTTTTAATGCATTAGGATTTAAATTCGACCTTTTTTTTTTGTTGTTTTAATTTCATTGTGTTTCTAATTAGATTATAGCGTTAGTTTTCTCCTTTTTTATTTTCAATTCGATTTCGTTAAAGTTTAACACTAGGATTTGATTTGTGTTTTATTTTTAGTTTTATAATTTAGTTTAGATTTAGTCTTAGTTTTAATTTGTGTTTTGAGTTAGTTTTAACTTTTTTTTAAGATTTCTCTTTAGTTTTAGATTTAATTTAGATTTACATTTAGATTTAGATTTTAAATTTTAGAATAAAAAAAATGAATACAAAATTTAAAAAAAAAAAAAATTCAAAATTTCAAAATTTTAAAAATCTGGAAAATACAAAAAATACAAAATTTTAAATTTTCTATAGTCAAATGCGCTAAAATTTTTATTCTAAAGTTTGACTGTGGAACATTTTAATTTTCGAACTGGGTGATATTGGAAATATCTTAATTTCGAAAATATTTCAAAGCCTCTGGCATTTTCATCTTGTGATAATATTGCTGTGGGTTTAAGATATTTTAATGCATGGTTGTGGTGTTTTTCAATTGAATATCATTGTGATCAATCGTGTTTTAATAAGCAGCAGTTAATCGTCACTTACTTGTTTATAATTGCATAACGGGATTTTGTTTGACTCCACAAGGCACTGGTATTAAACGTGAAATCTAATTTAGATCTATGGAATCTCGGTCATTTTATCAAGTATTTGATGTCTTAGCTGTGTCTCCTGGATTCTTCATTCTCATTTCTAATAGGGTCTACCTCCCTTAGCTTGCAAGGAGACAACTTAAATAGAGAGATTGGGGATAAAGGTGATAGCCCCCAATCTGAGCCATTGTCGCGGTGCCTTGACAATCTGTGCAACAACATTTTTTTGGCGCCGTTGCCAGGGATAGAGTTTTTCTGTCCTTGGTCTTAACGACATTTATAATCTTCAAATCTTCTTTCGCCATTCATTAGCCTATCGCAAGGGATCACATTTTCTGGCATTCTTTCATCTCTTCATCATCTTATCTTTCATCATCTCATTAATCATTTCATCTTTAGCACCTGGACATTTCGGTTGGCTTCTTGTTTGGGTGGCTACTCCACTTATTCATCTTTTTACTCCCAGACAAGAATCCCCCCCTAATATCCATCTGCTATCTCTCGATTATTTCTTCTGTTTTAGAATTAGTTTCATGTCCAAGTGGCGATTCCGATTCTTTCATTTCTTACAAGAGTTCCTGCTAAGAAGTTCGCTTCTTGAGGACCTTTTGACTATTCTTGAACACAGATCTATTTCTAAAATCCTAAAAACGATATCATGGATGTTTTTGCCCTGTGTAATTTTGCTAATATTCATGGTTATCCCCATGATCTCCCTCAAATGGATAAATTACCTTCTTTTCAAGGAAATGAAACAGTTAGTGTTGAATCTCATTTGTTTGCTTTCACTAACTGGTGGAATAGAATTGCAGTTGCAAATAATAATTTCGATGATGTAAAGGTGAAAACTTTTGTTCTTACTTTTGGTGAGGATGTTGCTGAATGGTTTACGGAAAAGCCTGATAATTCATTTGATACTTTTGAATCAATTGTAGTTGCCTTTAAGGAAAAGTATGGTGATAAAGGGGAAGATCGGCATTTGGTAAGAGAGATCAGTACCATAAAAAAGAAAGAAAATGAAATGATTGAAGAATTTAACAGAAGATTTAATGTTATCCTTAGAGAAATATCTCAAACTCATAAACCTCCTGATGGATCTCTTCTGAAATTTTACATTGATGCTTTTGATTCTGATACTTCATATGAGTTAAGGCGGGCTAAAATTGCAAATTAAAGCTTGTCAATCTTTGGCTGAGGAGATTGAAAAGGATAAGAAAGCATCTGAAATGTCCAAAACTCCAAATTTTGATAGGTCTTTGACAGATTCTAAGTTAAAAGAACCTCTAGAAGATGATGATGACCCTATGAAAAGATTAATGCAAAAGCTTGAAAGCATGGAGCTTAATCAAGTGAAATTGATCTCTGAACATGCTAAGGAAATAAGTGTCTTACAGGCTAGGTTGGTTCAAATGGAAAGAGGCTTATCTTATGAGCAGAGACCGACAAATCAACTCAAGTTTGCAAATCTTGTGGATGAAGCTCTGCCTTATTGTAGAGCCTGTAATGCTCTTCATGAAGAGGTTACTTGCCATGTTGTCAAAAGAATCATAGATAGTAGAATGGCAGGGTCGAGCCATCAAATAAATGTTGTTGGTAAGGACTATGTAATATTCCTAATTAGCACTGCTAATTGGAATATTTCATTTTTGTATAGTTTTGCCGCCTTTAGTTAAATTAATAAATAAAGTGAGAAATAGGGGGTCAACTCACTTTAGTAAAATAAAGTGCTTCCTAGTTGATGAACGTTGTGACTTAAAGGGGATGGCCTTGGGGGTACACACACACATGAGGGGAGGCCTCACGTAGGCTCCTAAGGTAACTGCGCAGGTCAAGGAGGAGGTCAAGGATGCAGTTAGGGTTTTTGAGGGAGTTAGCACTATAAAAGGTGGGGTCTTCACTCCATTTGGCATTATTGATATGTTATTGATATTGAGAGCTAGACTTCTGTCTACTTCAGCACGCCGGTTGTTTAGTCGATCTGCAGCACTGTTTAGTGCGAACTGAGTGTCTCCGGTCGGAGATCTCGCCCTTGGCTCCGGGGGACTTCGAGTGCCTGCTCGAGCAAGGTATTTCCTTTAGTTTCTGTAGGTGATTTGCAGTGGATTTTGGGTGGACGTTGCAGAGGAGCTGGCCCCTTGGAGTGACTGCGCAGTCCAGGAGAGAGGACGCAGTTTCAGCAGGGAGGACGCAGTCATTGTTGTGCAGCGTTGTTGTGAGGTGATTTGGTGGTGGTTTCAGCGTCTTTCAGCATTGGGAGGTTGTTGTTTCAGCCGGAGGTTTTGCAGGAGAGTTTTGGGCCCCTTTTCCAGCGTATTTCTTGGGCTTCTGCGCTGTTCCTGGGAGAGACAACGTTTTCACTGAGGAGGGTTTATTTGGTGGATTTTCGGAGGTGGAGCACTTGCTTCACGGTTTCTGGGTTTTGTTCGGAGGGTTGAGTACAGCTAGCCTTCCGATTTTCAGCTCATTCCGGTGTGGGGATCAGCCCCTAGTTCCAGTACATTGCAGCAGCAGTTTTCTACGACAGTTTTCTCCAGCAGCTAGGACGCAGTCTCTGTTGCAGCCATTTCTATTCTGAGAGGGTCTCCACTTGCCTAGAGCAAGGATAGGTGCACTCATTCTGATTATCTTTTGTACCCATATACATGTATTCTCAGATTAATAAAATGGCTTAGCGTTCTGGTATTTTATGTGTATCTGTTCCATATTCTAGTTTCGGCATTTTGTTCCATATAGCTGCTTGTTGTTTTGCTGTGTATTACTGTTTATTTCCCGTTGGGGATATTACAGACTATCACATGCATATAGAAGATCATGAAAGTCATGTTAAGGAACCAGCTCAGGTGATTAAGGATGTGCAACCCAATCATATGCAAATGATTCAAAACATGGAAGCTAACCAAATCAATCTTCAAAATAAGATAACTTCCATGGAAGCAAGTCATGCACAAGAAATAAATGTCATGGAAAACAGGTTAAAGATAATGGAAGTTAATCATTCTAATCAGATGTCCATTATACAGAATCATATGATTGCAATGGAAGCAAGACACACCCAGGAAATGACTACCATGAAGGAAAATCACTTGTTGGAGATGAGTTCCATACAAAAAAGGTTGGAAAAAATGGAAAAATTACATATACAAAAGTTTCAACCGAAATTTGATTATGAAGATTCATCAACAGATCATAAGACTTCTTGTCTACTAAAGCCATTCCCATCTCATCACACGGAGGATTTAACTATGGTTTCAAAGGATGTTGAGAAAGACCAAGTTTATGTGTCACCATTGACAGAGTATATCCAGAATAATATTGGTCACGCTCCAGGTTCTTCGGATATTTTGTACAAACATCTTCAAGATGAGGACAAGAAATCTACAGTGGTCTCATTGCTGACATCACAACCCACTCAGAAGAAGAGAAAGAAGCAAAAAAGAAGTAAGTGGTTTGATTCGTTTGATGGTCGAGAGCAGCTTGACAATCAGATAAGACAGAGTCCTACAATTAGCAAGATTGGACATGGCACATCTGAAAAGCAGCCTACAGACTTGCCTGAAAGTAGGCAAATGCTCAGCATACACTATATTGAGCACATCTGATGCCACAGGGCATCCTTTGTATTGTATCTCTAACCTTACACCTTGTTATTTCAGCATTTCATTTTGCAGTTAGAGTATATTTACTTTTCATGTTAAGTAGAATAATAAGTAAAAGAAGAGCTTCTATTTTTCATGAACTTAATGTTATATGATGATATTTGGATGGACGCTACTTATGTATTCTTGTGTGTTGCTTGGATGCAGATTCTGGATTCTCACATTCCTTCAATAAAGCAACATGTCCCCAAGTAGAGCCAGATGTTGACCACACTTTGTCAACTACCCCATAGCAGTACACCCCCATTTTTTCAAATGGGATTCGTCATGTTCGACGTGGTCGCGCCATTCAGATTCCATCATCAGTCAACAGACGACATTTTGTTATAAATGATGTAAACCCATTCTGCATGTTATGATGTAAATGATCTAAGTAAGACTGTCAATTTATGTAACAACCTAGGTAAGCCTAGTATGTTGTTGATGATTTCCATCCTAGGAGGTTTTTTGTCTCACTGATTCACGTAAGTGATCGGCAGAGTTTTTCCATCCAGCCTCACCCCAAAGCTAGTGTGGATTTTATCAACAGCATACTAAGTGAGTCCTAGTGTTTCTATCGAGTCCCTGTAAAAGTAGTATGAGCTGCTTGGTCTACTAGATCATATTTTGAGTCGCAGAATTGGGTATTTATTTGAAGGTCTATACGAATGGGTATTCCCCCTTCATGTATGTAAATGTATTATCTCATGTAAAGAGGGTTGGAAAAATAATTAAAATCCCCTCTCATGTCAATTAATTAAATTTTCTGGTCAATTAATTTAAAAAAAATCTTAAACCAGAAATTTAATTAATTTAGGGTCCTAAGTTAGGATTAAATCTTTAAAGGCAAAATTTGTGGGTCCTTGGAAAATGATTTTGAAAGCCCCAGGCCAAGAGAATATTGAGAATTTTAAGAAATTTTGGACCTTTGGGCTTTGGTGGTTAAGTCAAAGTCAAAATTCTAGGGTAATTAACTCAAAAATAATATTTTTAAGTTACTTAAAATTGAATTAAATGATAAATTCGCTTTTTCCCAAAATTTTAATTTCAACTCTCCTGATTAAAAGATGATTAAATCTTTTGGACGGTTGAGATTATTTTGACAAGGATCATCCAAACTAGTCGTTGGAGATTTTGTCCTATAAATTTAGAGGTCTTTGTCAGTGTTAGATCATCCGATCTCAGGATCGTACACTTGTTCTTAGAAGCTCTTGTAAATTTTTGAGGAATAAAGCATAAAGACTTTGGGGTTACAAATTTTGATGTTCCTTCTCAGATCTATGTGGTGAATTGTCTCTAAACTCTGCTACTTTGTTTCTTGCATTTTATGGTTGATGGCCTTTATGGATTAATCTGCATACAGGTATCTTGTGCAGTTTTCTGGGTTTATAAAATAACATTCTGATTTTTCTGAAATGGTCTCATGTTGTTTTCTTAAATCTCTATCGATCTAAGGTTTAGATCTAAGTGTGCAGAGAAATATTTTTAAGATTGAGCGTCTGGGGAAGTCTTCGGTTGGACCAGCCGACTCTCAATAAACATAAGTCTGAAAAGCTCATTATTTGTTGAATTCCAAGTTTATCTTACGAAATTGGTGGTTTTGCAGGGTTTTCTAAGGTTTGTGCCTCTCTCAAAAATTTTTAAATCTCTGAAAATTGTGCTAAAATGGATTCAAATCTGACCATGAGGGTTTTAAATCTGTAAACTAGTTGTAAATTTGTATATTTTCTGTAAGGGTTTAATCGTTTCTTGGTGTGTATCTTCAGATCTGGCTGATTTATTGCAGGTTCAGGGCTCAAATCAGAATTTTTTTTTTAGATCCAAGGCAGATCTAGCCTCCAAAGGCCAGATCTGGCCTCAAATCCCTACTGTGGACTAATCTGGGCAATATTTGATTCAAGGGAGATAATAAATCTGAGTTTGCGGGTAGAATTCTTTTAATTCGGAAAGAGAAATTTAAAAGCACAGGATTTACTGAAATTTGATCTGTTTCTGGCATCCTTTATTTACCCAGCTTCTTTGTCCTTCACGCTGCCTTCATTTTCATTAATCTGCAGCCACATTCCTCTGCTCTTTGGCCATCGATCTGCCTTCTTTTGTCTTCATCTTCCTCTTTGCATATACGCTCTTCCTTACCAATCGAACCCATATTGTCTTATCCACATTCATCATATCTCAGCCTTCACACGCTGCCTTCCTATCCGCTTACTCACTTCTCCATACTCCTGTCTGCTATCTTCTCTGCATCGCTTATGCCCATTGTGATCCCTTCACGCCCGCGTCCAAATCACCCCTGCACCCCCACGTCTATGCTGCACCTTTCCTGCTGCCTTCGACCTGATCCTCGACCCTCCGCCAGCACTACCCATCAGTCATCGAACCCGCGTCCATATTCTCTCTGTGTCGACTGAACCCTTGTGTTCCTCAGCCTGCGTTCACCTTCGAAGCCGCTTCTCTTCACGTCGCCCTGCAAAGAACAAAACGACAACTGACATTACACATAACACTTAATTTAATTTTGTGCTGCTTTGGATTGTTTAGTTAGTCGTAGGATTTCGATTTAGATTTTTTTTTTTAGTGTTAGACTTTAGTTTTAATGCATTAGGATTTAAATTCGACCTTTTTTGTTGTTGTTGTTTTAATTTCATTGTGTTTCTAATTAGATTATAGCGTTAGTTTTCTCCTTTTTTATTTTCAATTCGATTTCGTTAAAGTTTAACACTAGGATTTGATTTGTGTTTTATTTTTATTTTTATAATTTAGTTTAGATTTAGTCCTAGTTTTAATTTGTGTTTTGAGTTAGTTTTAACTTTTTTTTAAGATTTCTCTTTAGTTTTAGTTTTAATCAGGGTTGCGGGGAAGCAAACTCTGCCACTTTGTTTCTTGCATTTTATGGTTGATGGCCTACATGGATTAATCTGCATATAGGTATCTTGTGCAGTTTTCTGGGTTTATAAAATAACATTCTGATTTTTCTGCAAAGGTCTCATGTTGTTTTCTTAAATCTCTATCAATCTAAGATTCAGATCTAAGTGTGCAGGGAAATTTTTTTTAAGATTGGGCGTCTGGGGAAGTCTTCGGTTGGACCAGCCGACTCTCAATAAACATAAATCTGATAAGCTCTTTATTTGTTAAATTCCAGGTCTATCTTACGATATTTGTGATTTTACAGGGTTTCAAAGGCTTGTGCCTCTCCCAAAAAATTTTAAACTTCTGAAAATTGTGCTAAGATGGATTCAAATCTGACCATGAGGGTTTTAAATCTGTAAACTAGTTGTAAATTTGTAAATTTTATTTTTCTAGGACTGTAAGGGTTTTATAGTTTCTTGGTTTTGACTGATTGTTGCAGGTTACAGGTTCAATCGGAAATTTTTTTTTTAGATCTAAGGCAGATCTAGCCTCCAAAGGCCAGATCTGGCCTCAGAACCCCCATTGTGGACAAATCTGGGCATTATTGATTCAAAGAATTTTTAAAATCTAAGTTTTGAAAAGAAATTTTAAATTTTGTTGGAGGTACTGGGTTTATCCATTGCAAACGCTGCCATCGATTTTCCTGTCAGCATCTTTCATCCTACACCAGCGTCCAACGTTCCCTTTGCTGTCTTTCGATCCTTTCCTATTCACCCTCACATCACTGCATTTACCCTGCGCTATCTTTTAGGGTTCCGTCCAGCTGATCTGCAAAACAAAACTGTCATAAACCCTCTTCTTTGTCTCCTTGATTTTCCTTAACCTGTCCAGCGCTACCTTCACTCTCACGGCCCTTTCGATTTCCAGCAATCTTTCCCATTCCTTACCCTTCGATTACCAACATTCATCCATCCGCAATTTTTTTTATTTTTGCCGTCGGGTTCTTTCCGAGATCCTTCATCCTGCCATCGACTGCAAATCGATCTTCATTAATCTTGGATTTCTCTGCCATCCGTGAACCCTTCTTACGCCATCCTTTCTCTGCGTTCAAACTTTCAGTCCAACCCTCGTCCCTCTGCCGCCATCCAGTCAACCTGCAGCTGCAAACGATTAACAAGAAAACGAAAAGCGACAAAGAAACCCACGCATAAAAAATTTGAATGCATATAAATTAACCGGATCCGTTTTGTGGAGGGTCTCAGCTTTAGTCTTGACTTAGTTTTAGATTTTCATTTTTGCTAGGTTAGTCATAGTTCAATTTTTATTTTTGTTGTTAGATTTTAGATTTAATTTTTGTAATGTGTTAGATTGGTAGCATTAGCTTAATTCGATTTTGATGGTGTTAATTCGTTCTAGATTAATTTAATTCGATTTTAGTTTTAGTTTAATGTTTAGCTTCAGTTGTAATTTAGTTTAGATTTGTTTAAATTTAACTTTAGTTTTAGTTTTAGACTTTAAATTTCTTAGATTTTAATTTTAGCTTTTCTTTAGAATTAGCTTTAATTTTTGCTCAAAGATATATAAAAATAAAAAATAAAAAATTATAAAAATTCTCAAAAAATATCTTTTATAGTCAAGTGAGCTTTTGAAATTTTATCTTAAGAGTGACTATATAAAATCTTTGATTTGTCTGGATCAAAATTAATTGAAATATTTTAAATCCTGGCATTTTCATCATACTGTTTCATGGTTGTAGTATCTTTCATTGAATATCATTAATCGTGTTTTAATAAGCAGCAGTTAATCGTCACTTACTCGTTATAATTGCATAGCGGGATTTTGTTTGACTCCATAAGGCATTGGTCTTAAGCATGAAATCTAATTTAGATCTGTGGAATCTCGTTCATTTTATCAAGTATTTGATGTTTTAGCTGTGTCTCCTGGATTTGTCATCCTCATTTACAAAAAGGTTTACCTCCCTTAGCTTGCAA
>JAXQQM020062520.1:0-30000 GCA_034641835.2 Pinus albicaulis
TATCAGTACGTAGGCTTCTACCTGTAGAAGGTTGCAACCTTCACTCGTTTACCAGCTGCTACTGGAAGGGAGCACCAACCTCCTGATCTCGTTTACCAGCCACTCCTGGAAGGGAGCTTGAACCCCCTGAACATAACACCATCTTCTACTGGCATGAAGCTTCTACTTCCACACTGAAGGCTTCAACCCTCAGACCCACTGCAGACCACGTTTCATCAATTTTCATACTGGATCAAACAACTTCAACACAACCCTTTATCAACAATCATAAACTTTGCCCAACACTTCAATTAGAACATTGAAAACACTGTGACCAGAACTTCAGAAATAACCCTGACTTCATAATAGATATGCAGATACAAACTCAACCCTGAACAGTCATTGATTCAAATAGCATACGCTACTTTTTTTCACTGAATCCGCGTACATACGTGCTTTACTGTACATAAACCCATGTATACTTCTATGTATTTTATTCTTTAGAAAAACCTCACTGCCATACGCGCTTTTCATGAAGCGAACCCGTGTATATATGCTCTTTTGTTGAAACCAACTAGCGTATAGATCTGTAAAAAATAAAATTTTTAAAACAGACCAGATCTATAAAACTTACCCATATTTATTCATTTTCTTCAGCAAACTTGCGCAAGTTATTCATCATTCCTTCAGTAGGTCATTCTAGAGATTCATCATCATCAGATCTAGAGATCTTGAACCATCATTATATCCATGGGTGCATCATAGATTTAGATCTATCAATTAAGAACAGATTTCATCCATGTGGATATTCCTTAGAGAAATGTATTCATCAACAACCCTTACACATGCACACCTAGCACTATGATCTTCTTCTCCTTATATAGATTTAGCTTTTATCAATACCATGAGTCAAAACCACTCAACTATTGATGGTATTCTTGGACGAAATCAAATAGAAAATACAATGCTCAATATTGTGGGCTAATACCATGGTAATGCCTCTTGGTATTATAATTTTAGAGCGCAAAAGGCATACGTGACTTGGAGCGTTCGTTTCCACGTGTATACGCAACTTCTCTTCATAAAAACTACGTATATGCTAACCCTCAATGTGTACGTGGGTTGCCTTCAAAAAAGTAGCATATACATTGCATCCATACATGGGTTGCCTTCCAAAAGTAGCATATACATTGAGACATATTATATTTATCATTTCTCTGGCACTTACTGGAATTCTTTTCTCTGTCACATCTGAACTAATATGTAGCTACATCATTCTTACATCTTTAACACATAGGTTGCTTATTATAGGAAACTCATCAAGTAGGTTTACATCAAGGACAAATTCATCAAGTAGGTTGCCATCAAGGACAACACATTACATCATATTGCAACAATCTCCCCCCTTGGACTTAATGGCAACCACGATGGTGTTTGATCACTACAATAGATAGATACATTAATCATAACCATTAATCAAAAGAAATGATACTCTCCCCCTTTGACATGAAGGGAAAAGGATGGATCAAAACCAAAACAAGGTTTCTCTTCCCTTGTGAGCTCTGTAGATCTGAAGTGCACTGAATTTACCATGCTCCCCCTGATTTCATGCTGAATCTTTAGAAAAATTTTTCAATGAAGCACATGACTCTATAACTCAACCAAGTATGACCATTCCGATCACCAAGGACTCATACTTACATCAGTGACCCAACCAAGTGGAATTACATATTTGACTGAACTACCCAACCAAGTGGGTTTACAAATTTTGACTCAACTACCCAACCAAGTGGGTTTACAAATTTGACCAAGTCCTTACATGACTGAATATAGAAATTTTACAGCATAGGTCTCAACATGACCTTTTCATCAAATGAATTTTTATAAATAAGACCAATGAATCTCAATCATGAGATCAGACCACAACAAACACTTAGAATTCCAACAATGCATCCTTTCCCACAGGACAAGTGCTCCCCCTTAGCTTGTGCATCTTGAACACTTTCAACAACAAATCATCAAGGCATATTTATCAACAATAAATTAGAGAATGGAACAGAAATGTAAGAACTGGAACATCACCAGAGATACCCAATAGCATCGCAACTGTTCTGAAAATGCTGACCCAGAAAATTATGCCAGCAAAAACCCATACGTGGCTTTCTGTATATAAACTCACGTATATACGTGACTTTCCTTTATGAAATCTGTGCATCCAATTTAATCTTTTGAATTTAGGTAGATCTAATCTTCTGAGCGGCAGAGACAATTCCCATCTTTTGTCTAAGATATTCAAAGGCTTCCCTAGGAAGAGGTTTAGTAAAAATATCAGCAACTTGTTCTTTGGAGGGTACATACTCCAATTTCACCTTTTTTTCAAGCACCTGTTCACATAAGAAGTGATACTTGATAGGGATGTGCTTGGTATTGGAATGCATAACAGGATTCTTTGAGATACTAATGGCACTTGTATTATCACACATAATGGATATGGGAGGTGAAAATGTGATTTGAATGTCTTGTAAGGTCTGCATCATCCAAAGAAGTTGTGTGCAACATGATGCGGCAGCCACAAATTCTGCTTCTGCTGTAGATAAGGCAATAGAGCTTTGCTTCTTGCTGAACCAAGATACTAATTGGGGCCCCATATAGAATGCACCACCACTAGTGCTCTTCCGATCATCAACATTTCTAGCCCAATCTACATCTGTGTAAGCATGAAGAGTGAGATCAACATTCTTTGGATACCATAGTCCAAAGTCTTGAGTTCCTTGTAGATATTTGAATATTCTTTTGACAGCCTGAAGGTGAGACTCTTTTGGATTAGCTTGGAATTGTCCAACAATCCCAACTGCATGCATAATGTCTGGTCTAGTCCCAGTGAGATAAAGTAGACTTCCTATCATTGATCTGTATTCTGGTTGATTCACCGTGGGAGAATCATCATGAGAATTGAGATTGCATCCGGTTATCATTGGTGTACTTACAGGTTTGCATTCTTCCATGCCATACTTCTTCAGAATTTGCTTAAGATATTTTGCTTGTGATAGGAATATACCATCTGCAGTTTGATGCACTTGCAAGCCAAGAAAGAATGTTAGTTCCCCCAGTAAGGACATTTCAAATTCTTGCTGCATGACAGAAGCAAATTTTTGACTCATAGATTCTTCGTTACTCCCAAAAATGATATCATCAACATATACAACCACAATAAATAGTTTATCATTTTCAATTTTTGTGTATAAGTTGCTATCAGCAGACCCCTTTGAAAATACTTGTTGATGAAGATATTTGTCAAGACGATAATACCATGCCCTTGGAGCTTGTTTGAGACCATATAGAGCCTTTTTAAGTCTACAAACAAGTTTTTCATCATTTCCCAAAATGAATCCTTCTGGTTGTTCTATATAAACTTCTTCTTCTAGATCACCATTGAGAAAAGCAGATTTAACATCCATTTGATAAACTTTGATTTGTTGAAAGCTTGAAAAAGCAAGAAACATTCTAATGGCTTCAAGTCTAGCTACAGGAGCAAATGTTTCTTCAAAATCTATACCTTCTTGTTGAGCATACCCTTTACAAACAAGTCTAGCCTTGTTTCTAATAACATCTCCATTTTCATTTAACTTGTTCTTGAATATCCATTTTGTTCCAATAACATTTTTATCATGAGGTCTTGGAACTAGTTCCCAAGTATGATTCTTTTCAATTTGATCAAGTTCTTCATTCATGGCTTGAATCCAACATTCATCTTTGCTAGCTTGATTGACATTATGTGGTTCAATAGTGGATAAAAATGCTAGATAGCTAGTAGACCCTACAAGAGTTCTTCTTGTTTGGACACCTGATCCCTTTTCTCCCAAAATTTGAGATTCTGGATGATTCTTTTGAACATACCTAGATGGAGCCTTTTCAGATAGATCTTCTTATGCTACTTCATTTGGTTCACCTTCTATATTATCTATATTAGATGCAGGAAGATATAAATCATCATCATCTTCATTTGTTGTTTGATTTTCCCCTTTTGGAGCTGAGAGGGATTCATCAATTACAACGTCAATGCATTCAAAAATCTTCCGAAGTCTTTTATTGTAACATTTATATGCTTTACTTCTAGAAGAGTAGCTGAGAAATATTCCTTCATTTGCTCTAGGTTCAAACTTGCCAAGATTTTCATCATTGTTCTTGATAAAACATTTGCTTACAAAAACTTTAAAATGCTTTACAGTGGGAAGATTACCATACCAGAGCTCATATGGAGTTTATCACTGTTTACATGAACATGTGCTTTGTTAAGAATATTGACCTTATTATGTGCTACTTCTCCCCAAAATGTGTCAGGTGTTCCTGAATCATCAAGCATAGCCTAAGCCATATGTTGAATTGTTCTATTCATTCTTTCTTCTACTCCATTTTGTTGTGGGGTACCAGCTACATAAAACTACCTTTTTATGCCATGTTGTTCACAAAAATCAAAGAATTCATCTGATATATATTCACCTCCATGATCAGATCTAAGACACTTGATTTTTAGATCTAATTCATTTTCAACCAATGCTTTGAAGATCTAAAATTTTTCGAATGCTTCATCTTTTTTCTTTAGCAACCCAATCCAACACATTCTAGAGAAATCATCAATAAACAAAATATAGTAATGTTCTCCATGGGTGACCTTTTTCTCATGGGTCCACATATATCAGTATGAATGAGTTCAAGAGGCTTACTTGCTGATCCTTCCTTGGCATTAAATTGCACTCTGGTTTGCTTACCAAATTGGAAGGATTTGCATGTGGTATTTTCAGGCAGAGTAATATTGGGAAGATCACGAACAACTTTGAGTCTACTAGATTTTTTGATTTTAGAGAAGCTCAAATGCCCCAATCTTCTATGCCATAACCAATTTTCTGACGATTTACCCAAGTATCATTGTTCTTTACAGCTTTTCAATACATACAAATTTCTTGGTGTTCTAATTCCTTTTATGATTGTTTTTCCTATATCAAGATCACATACCACACATTCTTTCGAGCTAAAGACAACTTCAGTTCCTTGATCGCACATTTGACTTACACTTAACAGGTTATGCTTTAATATATCCACATACATAACATTGTTAGCTTTCACCTTTTATTTTAGAAAAACAAAACCTTTTTTCTTAATGACATTAGGAGTATCATTCCCAAAAGTAACATTCTTTTCTCTTTCTAGAGCATTGTATGCAAGAAGTTTATTTCTGTCACCTGTCATTTGTTTTGAGCATCCACTATCAATGTACCATTGATTTTCTTCTCCTTCTGCAAATAAAGCTATGCCACAATTCTCAACCTGTAATTCCTTCTTTCTCCATACTCTGGAAGTTGATGGTCTATGCTCTTTTGGCTGAAGTTTGCTCCTACATTTAGATTCTTCATGACCAAAGTTATTACAATAAGCACATTCAATTTCATTTTGAAGAGGAGAAAAGTTGTTATATGTATTCTTCTTTATTCCAGTATCAATTCTTTTCTTTCGTGCTTCTCTAGTCATGATGGTTTTGTATGTAACACATTGAAAAACTTTATGACCAAAATTATGACACGAGAAACATTTTACATTGAAGAAGAAATTTATGTGATCATTGAACCTTCTATTTGTGTTTACATGTTGGTTGGTATTTCTCTGAAAGGTATTCCTGTTAGTGTTATTTGTATTGAGGTGGTCATGCTTTACCTGTAAAGTTTCTTTGTTTCCTTGCTAAGTGGCAGAATTCTATAGGCTAGTTGTAGCTGCTTTTAGATAGTTTGGTGCTGAAGACTAAGAAGATTCTCTGACATATCCAAGACCTATCTTTATAAGAGGAGAACATTGTACCTTGATAATTTAATCTAAAGTTTCAGATCCTTTAGAAAATCTAAGATTCAAAGTCTTTACTTTCTCAATTTCTTTTCTTAGACTTACTACTTCACATTCTAATTTCTCATTGTGTTTTTCCTTTTCTTCAAGCTGATTTTTTAGAGTTTCTATGGATATTTTGTTTTCTTCCAAACATATTTTGAGCTGATTGATTTCTTCAAGAAAATGATTTTCTTCTAGAGCATCCATAAAAGTATCCTTTTCTTCTCTAAATTCTTTTTCAAATGCCATGAGAAGTCTAAGATCTTGATCAGATTATTCCTCACTATCCGATAACACATCAATATCTTCATGAGTATAATAAATTTTTCTAGTGCTAAATCGATTCTTATTTCTTCTTGCTACTTCTTTTCATTTTGTAGAGGCTCTAAAGACGGCCTCTTTGACTTCAGAAATTCCTCCTTTTCTCATTTCACATGCAGTTAGAATCCCATGAAGTTGGACAATAGTAAGACTTTGAAGATCCTGTTTCTCTTCAATAGCAGACACTTTTGACTCAAATTTTGAAGTTAGAGATCTCAAAACTTTTTCAACTAGAGTAGTGTCAGTTATGGTTTCATCGAAGTTTCTCATACGCTTTACAACATCATCTAGACGTAAAACGAAAATGGCAATGCTCTCCTCATTATGCATCCTTATATTTTCATATTGAATTCTAAGAGTTTGGATTTTAGCACTTTTTACCTTTGTATCACCTTCATAGCTTAGAATGATTTTGTCCCATATTTCCTTTGATGTATTCAACTGCATGACCTTGACAAATTCTGATTCAGTCAGACTCCCTAATAATGCATTGACCGCCTTTGCATTTGTTTCATAGTTCTTTCTTGTCGTTGCATCTGTTGGAACTGAGGCTGGATATTGATAACCTCCTTCAACAATAGCCCATACATCTCCTCCAAGGGATTGAAGATAGGTTCTTGTCCATGTTTTCTAGAAGATTAAATTTTTTCTGTTGAAAAGTGGAGCCCTGATACATGCTCTCCCATCTCGATTGCTCATCTTGGCTGATCTTCCTTCTAGCGGTTAAGTTTTTTCATAAGGACCTGCTTTGATACCAATTGTTGGGAAAAATACTGAGGAGGGGGGGGGGTTGAATCAGTATTTTTAAATTTACCTTTTTCTTTTGCAGAATTCCACACGCGATTTTTATAAACCAAACTCGCTTATACAAGCGGATATGATGAAAGAAACTAGCGTATACTAATATAGATTTCCAGTTTAGAAAAATTCTCAGAAACAGTCTTTAAATCAGATTCATCAGTTATGCATCAGGTTAGATAATCAGTAAGTATGTGCAGTAACATTAGTATACAACATCACACAAGTGGAACACACATGAACACAAATATTTAAGGTGGAAATCCAATTCGGGAGAAAACCACCGTTGCTTTTCTCTCTGTCTTCAATATTTATTATATGGAAAATTGTTTACAACAATGTACTAATGCAGACTCATATCAGTACATAGGCTTCTACCTACAGAAGGTTGCAACCTTTACTCATTTACCAGTTGTTACTGGAAGGGAGCTCCAACCCCCTTTCTTCTCGTTTACCAGTCACTTCTGGAAGGGAGCTTCAACCCCCTGAACATGAAACCAGCTTCTACCGGCAGGAAGCTTCTACTTCCATACTGAAGGCTTCAACTCTTAGACCCACTGCAAACCACGTTTCATCAATTTTCATATTGGATCAAATAGCTTCAACACAACCCTTTATCAACAATCATAAACTTTTCCCAACACTTCAATTAGAACAGTGAAAACACTGTGGCCAGAACTTCAGAAATAACCTAGATTTCAGAATAGATATGCAGATACAAACTCAACCCTGAACAATCATTAATTCAAATAGCATACACTACTTTTCTTCTCTGAAGCTGTGTACATACACACTTTTCTGTACATCAACCCGCGTATACTTATGTGTATTTTATTCTTCAGAAAACCCTAACTTCCATACGTGATTTTCATGAAGCGAACCCGCATATATACATGCTTTTACTGAAACCAAATAGCGTATAGATCTGTAAATGTAAATTTTGCAGAACAGACTAGATCTATAAAACTTACCCAGATTTATTCATTTTCTTCAGCAGACTTGCGCCGGTTCTTCATCATTCCTTCAATAGGTCATTCTAGAGATTCATCATCATCAGATCTAGAGATATTGAACCATCATTATATCCATGGGTGCATCATAGATTCAAATATATCAATTAAGAGCAGAGTTCATCCATGCAAATATTCCTTAGAGAAAAAATTTTCATTAACAACCCTTACACTTGCACACTTTGCACTATGATCTTCTTTTCCTTATATAGATTTAGCTTTTACCAATACCATGAGTCAAAACCACACAACTTCCGATGGTATTCTTGGATAGATTCAAATAGACAATGAAACACTCAATACTGTGGGATAATATCATGGTATTGCCCCTTGGTATCATAATTTTAGAGCGCAAAAGGCATATTCGACTTGGAGCATTTGTTTCCGCGTGTATACGCAACTTCTCCTCGTAAAAACTACGTATATGCTAACCCTGAATGTATACGTGGGTTGCCTTTACAAAAGTAGCGTATACATTGTGACATATTATATTTATCATTTCTTTGGCACTTACTGGAATTCTTTTCTCTGTCACATTTGAACTGATCTGTAGACACATCATTCTTACATCTTTAACACATAAGTTGCTTATCATAGGCAACTTTTCAAGTAGGTTTCCATCAAGGACAACTTCATCAAGTAGGTTTCCATCAAGGAAAATGCATTACATCATATTGCCAACAAATTACCCATTCAAAATCTTCGACCAGTTGAATAATCCCAAGTTTGATCATCTTATCCAACTCCACCTTCAATTTTTCTTTGTATTTTAGATCCAATCTATAGGGTATTTGCTTTACTATAACTGCATCAGGCTTCATAGGAATCCATATAACTCCTTAGTCCCCTACTATGCCCTTCAATTAAGAAAACTTCATGGGGAAGAGCTCTTGATATTCATGCAATAGTTCTAAAATATTGCTAACAATGTATTCATCCCAATAATCTCCAATCAACACAAATTTTGGTTCTTCTTCTAATCCTATATTCACCTTCTTCATCTTTTTAGGCTTCTTTATGTCAAGTATTCTAGGTTCTGGCCCAACAATTTCGCCACGTTGTTCTGATTTCAGGATATCAATATCGCACGGATCCTCATCCTCTTTCGTTGTCACATTATAGCATTCTAAGACATGCTCCAATTGCATGGTCCAATTTAGTGGTGTCCATGTTAGCAAAGTTGTGTCCTTAAAGACATTTTCTATGATTTTCATAAGGGATTCATCTATGCACGAGCATGCATCTTCAAAGTTAAATGTTAGTATGAATCCATCAATCAAGTCCTTCCAATTCGCGGTTCCATGTCATAGTTCTATCTCAAGATACCAGTTCATAGGTATTATTTCCAATGTGTGAAAAAACACATGCACACATTCTTGTTCTAGAAATTCTTCCCATACTGAAGTGTAGTGATGAATATGCTCCGAGGGGTCAACCTTACCATCATATTTTACTGCATTCTAGTATCTACTCGCTCAAATATTACCCTCATCAATCTTCTATACTCTTCCTAACTTCCTACATTCTCTTTATGAGTACACCACCACCATCTAGCATGTGTAGACCTCAGGGCTACATCCAAATCTTGGAACCTTTGTTCTACTGGTACTTCTCATTCAAATTTATCAAGAAAAATACTTACATAACCTATCCCACCATAATAAAAAATATCAAATACCTCTAAAGTTATGCAGCTAAGTGATCTTGTGATTCTGGCACATCATCTGGTAGATATTTCATGCAACCTGTTCTACCAATTTTCCAGCTCTTCCTCATAATATGAAGTATAGGAACTGGCTTGTTCCAAAATTATTCTTCGATATTGTTAAACACACGCATGGTAAAATAGAAAGTAAACACACAAGGAGAAAGATAACCATGATTTATTTTTCCATTAACCATAGATTTATATTTATAGTACATTGGTGTGACCCTTGGATTCCACATTCCAAGGTCACTTGGACTCCTCTATGATTGTTCGCCTTCCACACCTACCCATAGAGGATTAGGTTTCCAACATTCCCCCCTTAATCCGAAGGGGTATGTGTGAGTCCAAGAAGAGAGTTGTAATACAAATATATAAAGTATGCATGGCAACACTTAGGCTAAATCAGCTCTTTGAAATGTTGGCATAAAGAGGTGGTTTAAGGATGACCACCAACACTGGAATGCTTAGTGCAGTTCCCAGAACTCTTCCAAATCTAGCAAGAAGTTGAGGGCTTTTGCTAGAGGAATTGTCCCTCATATTTGAAGAGGGATACATTCAACCTAGAAGTCGGGAGGTCTACAACCTGTGATGGTTTAAGGATGACCACGAACATTGGAATTCTTAAGGCATTTCCTAGACCTCTACCAAAGTTGGCAAGAAGGTGAAGTCTTCTGCAAGATTAAGTGTCCCGAATTCTTTGAAGAGGAAGAATATGAACCTCGCATAGATGGTTTAAGGGTATCCACCAACTAAAGGAATGCTCATGGGCATCCGTGTCTCTGGCTACAACTCTCAATCTGGAATGATAGGTTATGGCTCAAGCTCGATTGAACTGTTATGTCTCTGGCTATAAATTTGGATCTGGAATGACAGTTTGTGGCTTAGGCTCGCTTGAAGTGTCTTTGAAGCTTGTAGATAACCACCATTTCCCCCCCATCAGGTACAAGGTGAGATGATGGTGAAAAATCAACTGCAAGTTTGTTCAATATTCTAGAACAAGTTTTGACATGTGACTTAAACATCTTCTTGGTTGTTGATGCCCATTGCCAAGAAGTGATCCATCCAAGATGAATATTTGTTCTTGCAGGAGGCTTGTTTCTGAAGCATTTGTGTGAAGAATGGGTGTTCCAACCATAGTGATTGCATGGGTGAAGATTGAAATAGTGATATTTCATATGGCCAACTCAATCATAATGTTGGCATTTTACAATCTATTGTTGTTGTTGTGGAAGCAGAGAAGGATCTAGAACAGCTGTAGGTGAACTGTCATAAAGAAATCTGGCACTCTTAAATTTTATGGGCTTGGAGTAGTGCGGAATATGAAAAGACAATTCCTTGTCATATCCAAGACATGTTCTGTGCTTGCTATGGACAAGCTCTTCCCAAGGTATGATCATGGCCTTGGGAAGCACATGCTGACTTTCGACACCTGGATGCAAATTTTCTCTTGAACTAGGCACTGAATGTGAATCGACTGCAACATTATTGTCTTGCTGCTTATGGGAGTCCGTTTCAATGTTCTGAATAGAAACAGGTTGATAATGATGACTCTTCTATTTTAATTCTTCTTGTTGGAGCTGAGATTCAAGCTGCAAAAACTTGATCTTTTCATGTACATTATGTAGATAGCTATGGATGTCAAAAAGAGTGTCTTTATTTATTTTGATTGTGATTTCAGTAGTGGATATAATTAGAGTTCTTAATAACTCTAATAAATTTGAAATTTGAGTCTTTTTTAAACTTCAAAAGGTTTCTTGCAACTCAAATATAAAAAATCAGTTGGAAACTTGCGATCCTAAGTCAAATTCTCAAAGACAAGCATCAAAATTTTGTGTCAAACTGCACATTGTTTGATTTCATGTTTCTTGAGCGGACACTGCCCCCTTTTTTTGGTGGAAAGTAAACACTTGAAACATAACATCGTGCACATATCCAACAACTGTATCTTGTGTGCCTTTTGCATTTTATCATATCTGGGAGAAGATTGAAGAATTGGACTACCTCTTCTAACTCCAACAACTAATTGAAAAATATGCACTTCGTTGGTAGTGAAATAAAGAGGATAAAATCAACCATTGAGAAATGGGGAACTATTTTAGCTTATTATCACGACAATTTTCTTGATCGCAATGACACTCAATGTCAGAAAGATATTCTACCTCAATATAAGAAGATTAGACATTATGAAAGAAATATTCCACCAGTTCATGTTGGAAGATGACACCAAAAGAACTGATGGACAAGAGATGGCCGACTAATTATACCAAGGAACTATATGAAGCAATGAATAAACATTTTTGCCAAAAATAAATGATGTTGGAGATATGATTATTGATGCATCCACATCATATCATGAAACATTTGAATATTTCCTTACGCTTGAAAATAATGTGATAATGCATGAGAATACAAATCGTGGGAGCAGCCGCGGGTGCCTACTGTATGGAGGAGACAGAGCCTGGGAGCATTCATGGGAGGGAGGTGAAGAGGTGGAGTTTTGATGGTGGTGGTGCAGTTGGTTAGCGCATAGAGAAGGTGAAGAGGTATGCAGATATAGTGATCGAGTTGCAGTGGGAGGTCATCAATGGAGGGAGGCCGATGGTGGATGGGTCGATAGGAGGGCCGGAAAGAGGAGGGATAAACGGTGGATAGAGCTGACATAGTGTGTGGAGTCCACAGAGGTGGAAGTTCGAGAGGCCAAGGTGGAGTGTGGATGTGTTGGAGGAACGAAACTGTGTGAGGGAGCCGAGAAGGTGTTGCATGAGGATTGACAGTCAGTGTGATGGAGTATTGAAGAATTAACACAGTTTTGTTGCGTAGTGGTATGGTATGAGCGTTTTATGACATGGTTTGGAGGTGTTAAATGAGAGTGGTATGTGGAGCAACAAAGAGAGGTGAACATCCATAGAGTTTCGGGTGGTCAGGTCGATAACGCTGAGATAACTCGGGATTGGTGTGTATGACTAAAAATATGGTGTAATGGTTATCATGATGCTCCCCTTTACACTGTATCTGCGGGTACGAAGCCAATAAACGCAGCCACACAACACCAGAAGGCTTGGTCTCATACACACCAACACCACGAGACTTGAGCTCTTTTCTGAAAGGGCTTGTGTTCATATCCCAATTTTGACACCACTGTTAATAATTTGATTCTTGTCGTGTATTATCAGGTAACGTTCATGGTCAGGTAGCAAAAAACATACAGTAGCACACCAATGTTTGACCAAAATTGAGATGAAGGGTCTCAAACTTAGCGCAATGTTCAGTCAGTCAGAGAATTCAATGCTATTGCATATACCATTCAATCACACAGAAATAAATCCTATGTATTATGGACTAACATAGAAATACATCCTATCATATAACTTAATGTGGTGTAGTGGAAATTCAATGCATCACCATTATTCCCTTTGTCCAACATTAGAGCTTCCACCAGAGTTATCAAAGAATATATGCGGGAACATGAGCGGTGAGGGGAGGTTGACAAAACCAGAAATTTTGTAGTCCGTCAGCTTCTCCTATGGTAGAATTGAGTGGCCGAAAATTAACGTGTGGAGATGAGGAGAGTGGGAGAGGCCACAGTAATACCACTGTAGTGGTACTGCGTGGTGTTGAGGAATGATTGTGCGTTAGGAGAGTAGTGCCACTGTATGTTGGAAGAATGGGTAGTAGCGTTATTTCCCAGAGTGCGATGGGAAGAGGTGGAGCGAATGCACAACATTACTGAAAAAACTAAAAAACGCTTAAACCATAATAACAAATCTGCAAAAGGTAGAGAAGCGTATGGAGCGCGCATTATGCAGTAGATTAGGCACTGGGGAGAGAATAATCTAATAGTTTGTCAAGAAGTACCAGTGCCATTCAAGGCAATTAAGAGCGCATCCCTATGTTTCACAATGAGAAAGAAGAAGGCCACTCATCATGGCTCTGATACCATGTTAAACACACGCATGGTAAACAAGAAAGTAAACACACAAGGAGAAAGATAAGCCTGAGTTATTTTTCCATTAACCATATATGTCTATTTATAGTACATTGGTGTGACCCTTGGATTCCACATTCCAAGGTCACTTGGACTCGTTTGTGACTATTCGCCTTCCACACCTACCCATAGACGATTAGGTGTCCAACATATATGCTATGGGGTTGATCCAATATTCTTATCTAATTGTTACCTTATATATATTATAATTATTTGCGTCACAGTACTCATCGCTGGAAGGATCTGTATACCACCCTCCTTCTGATGGGTCTACAAGAAAAATGAACCTCATGTTGCCTTTTTCAAACACCAGATTATACTTCTTCAAATTTATTATCACGTGACTATCAAAATCCCAATCCAATCCAAGATGTGCTAGATAGGGATTTCTATCATCTATAATTTCAATTACCTCAAAGTTTGCAACAACGCGCACTTTTTCAATGTCTACTATAAGACTTGGTAACCTTTCCATAGGGATGATATTCTATTGATTAGCCATCCTCAATTGAATCAGAGACCATTGCAGCTTTGTTCTTCCCATTTTCTCCCAAGTTATCTTAGGTAATATGTTGACATCATATCCCAGATCTAGGATTACCTGATCCATCTCGTATTCCCCAATCTATGCAGTTAGCCTCATATCCCTTCATGTTATCTGCTTATGTCAATGAAAATTGTTCATTCTGTGCTGCTCACTTCAAGTTTATATTTACTAGTGCAAGAGTCTCTCAACTCCTGGAGTCCTTCAACAACCTTCTGATCTCTCAACAACTTCATGCAGGTATGAAAAAATTATTTTTAGATAGTTAGATAAAATTATTTGAGCTAAGTAGTTACTTTAGTGTTGTCCTTATTTGGGATTAACTTCAACTTTATCATCTCCTGTCACTGCCCTAGTTCTTGTTACAATGTTGATGCATTGGTCATCTTCCCTTGGTTGAGCGGTCATCATCTGCATATTTTGTGTGGCCTAATGGTTTATTTTCTCCTTCATATTTTCCATAACTACCAGTCATTATTCTATCACATGATAAAAAAATTTACAATAATTACATTTTGCAGTAATATTCTGACAATCCCTCACGAAGTGTCTTGTTTCTCTGCAACTGTAACAGATAATTTGGCCACATCCTTTACCAATGCCTCATCCTTGTCCTTGTCCTCATCCTTGGACTCCTATGCGACCTGATTGTTGTCTTGATCCTCATGTGCACATCCCTCAACTTTCATTATATAAACACTTGCATTTTTCTCCATCATCAAATCATAATTCTAACAATTCTTCTCATCATTCCCCAATCATCCACATAAGTTACAAAACAAATACTTTGGGCTCTACACATACTTTTGCAAAAAATAGCATACTTCCAAGTGATGTTGACTTGTAGTTTTACATATTTCACACCATACGCTTGATCCTGGATTCAACGGATTAGGTTCTCCACTAGCGAGGTATTCTCTGAACACAGGGAATTTCTCCTTATAATGGGCTTCTACTTTACATTTTATACACTATACTTTTGATCGCATTTCTGGCTTGATTTCCTTACAGTTATTCAGGTCTTGCAGCTCCAAATGGAAAATTTCTAGCTAGCACTTAATTTTTTGTACTCCTACATGTGTATTTGCAACTGCCGAAGCTTCCAATTTCATCGCAATTTTCAGAGCTCGGGCCTATGTTGATATCTACTATTGTGTCAAAGGTAGCCTAATATGTGGTAATGAAGCAACTATAAACCACTCCTTATGCTACTATTTAGGAATTTTGAAGCTTACTTGTCCCATTAACATTTTGAACCTTTGATCCAATTCCCAAAAAGATTCATTTGCCAGTTGTTTGATCTCCTTTAGTTCTGTAATACACTTGTAGTGTGATTTGGGCTTCTTAAATTTTGTAGTGAGCACTTTATTTCTATCATCCAATGAAGAAGCTTGATTCATCATAGAATACCTTATGTACCATGTTAGTGATCTTGCCCCCAACACTGTGACAAGTTGTGCCTTCTTCACATCTTCATCATTAATTTGTCTAGCTCTCCATACGGATTTAGCTACAAACCAAAATTATTGAGGATCCTCTGATCGAAGTCCTCTAAAGATAGGTAGCTTGATATCATTGGGCATGTATCCTAGGTGGAGGGGAATGGAGTGGGGAAGGGTGAGGGAGTAGGAAAGTATGGGGAGGGGGATGGGGAGTAAGGAGAGTATCGGGATGGGGATACCCATAGTTGTCCTAACTGTTCTCAATTCCTAGCTGCGACACACCTCTAGGGTTGCGGCTTTCTTCTTTCTTCTTCTCTTTCAGATTCACCCAAAAATGGATTGCAATGAGTCTCAATGAAGTTATTTTCATCTAATATGTATTTATTTACACTTTGCATAGATCCATACTTACTTCTACCTCCAAACATTAATCTGCCTGCATTCATAGTACACTCTTTTCACATAAATAATTTTAATCCAAAAATTCAAAGAATTTAGATACTTACCTCGTGGACCCTTGAAACATATTTTCTCAGCTTCGTTGTAATATATAGTGGTGTATATCGCGAACTCAGTGATAAATCCTCACAAAATACTATCATTTCAGGAATCAACAGCTCTTGATATGTTGTTATCGGTCTCCTTGAGTCGTTGTACCAATTCAGGGCTCCTCGTAGTAGGCTTATCGTTCTTAAAACATGTCTTATTCTCACTCAACCTTGATAACCATTAATTTAGTTCATTCGCAAATGATGCAAAGAAAATATCATGTTTATTATGAAAAGATAACTCTCCAACCAGGCTTCAATCATTAGTCGTGGATTTCTATTTTCTTGAACTGTGAACTATCGCTCTTTCATATCTACCCAATCTTGTATTTCCTTCCTTCTTCGATACCATATCCAAATATCCCTCAAATAGATCCTGGTATAGAAAACAGACCCATTTGTTGTCTTGGTTAGGATTAAACCGTGTTTGGAGTTAGTTGTGCACCAACAAAACCCTCTATTACAGCCCCTTTTGGCAAGGACCTGCAGTGCAGATCACAGTCTCATTCGAAGAAAATTCGGGGATGTGTGAACCAAGTTTCTGCGTCAAGAGGGACAATCTAGGGTGAATATACTTCTAAACTTCTTCCTTAGGCTTATTCTGAATCATGTTGATGCATCTGTCTAATTTAACATTCTATACTTAATTCATCAATTAATACTTGTGTGCATTCCACCTTTATTATTAAAACAAAACATAAAGCACATAAACAACTTCACAATCGCATATAGTAAGAAAATTCACAAATAAACACATATATGCCTTCAAAAATCTTCTTCTTTATTATGATAATTCTGTTAACTACATTCACTTCTCTGACCTGTGCACACATCTGTAGGTGGTCTGCACACAAAGTCATACACTCTTCCAGGCCTCTACACACACAACTATGGAGCCTTCCCATAAGACCCAAAACAAACTAAAATAGATATCTCAAGTGCTTGTGCTAATTAACTATGGATTATTACTTCGACAAATCCTTACATTACTTTTAATTTCATTTACATAGATACAAAACCATGATCCACATACCATGAGTGGATAAAACAATAGAATAAAACCCAAAATTCATGACAAAAGTAGGGGCTTCGACCCGTCAGAGGCCCCTAAACACCGCACAATAGATCTAAATTTGTGGTACTATGCACTCCACTCCTTAAAATGTGGAGTTTCTTGACAAAAATTGGACCAAGTTCGGTTGCGTGCAACACTCAAGTTTATTCATATAATAACCAGATATTGTGTTCCTTCACAATATGATCATGAAGATTTCAATATACGTCTCTTTTCCTATTCCTTAGAAGGTGATGCTATGGATTGGTTTTGTGATTGTCTTGAGGATTCTTTCACTTCTTTACAATACATCATAAATGCTTTTAAGGATAAATATATGAAAGAAGGTGGCCCGCCTTGTGCCCCTAGTAGTATGAAAAATAGTGAAAGTGATCTTGTAAGGAACTCAACTATCAACAGAATATTTGAATACAATTCTCAGGATGAATCCACTGGTACCATTGAAAGACAAATCCATGATAGTGGAGAAGTAGAAACAAGTTGTCAAATCATTGTTGATAGCAATAAGAATCTTGTTAAGGAATTGATTAATATGGTTAAATACATATAATTAAATCAAGCTCAAGTAATCAAGAGTATAGAGGTTAATTAGGATCAACTTATTAAAGATATGGAACTTAACCAAGAAATATTAAAAATGGATCATGACAGGGATTTTAATTCTATACAGAACAAGTTACTAGCCCTAGAGGAAAAGATAACGATCATGGAATTCAATCAATCCAACCAAATGACTTCCATGGAAGAAGTTCATGATGAAGAGATGGCCGACTCTGAATTACTTCGTCCACATTCTTGCCTTCTGAATTATTTTTTCCATGGTCATTAGATTCATGAATTCAATTCATTCCCTCATGTGGGTTGGAAAACTACTTAAGAACCGCTGAACCTTAGCCTTTTCATCCCTTAGATAAGTAACGTATCTTAGTAGGGAAGTGAACTTGGTTATGTACTCATCCATCATCATTTGACCCAAATTCAAATCATGAAATTCTCTAGATTTTTCATCATAGAAACATGTTGTTAAGTATTTTTATTTAAATTATTGCTGGAACAAATCCCATGTCACATCTTGATCTTCAATGTTGCACACATTTAATTCCTCCTACCATAGAGTGGAATTTTCTCTCAACTGGTAGATGGCCAATCTAGCTTTAAGGTTGTTGTTGTACTTGTAGACTTGGAAGTACTTGTTCATATTAATCAACCAGGCTTCAACCACCTCTTGCACTTCTCCATCAAACGTAGGTTGTTTTATCTACCAGAACTCACCTTGTAGCTACACCTTTTGTTTCTTAATTTCCTGTTGATCCCACACATTACCAGACTTGACCTCATGGTAGTTTATTCTTGTTGCTTTGCTGTGAATGGCTTCTATCCACTCTGTCAGTGGTTTGGTCCTTGGCTTGTCATTCATTTTCTTCCTACATTTCACTATCAATACTAGGTTGTAACACCCCCTGTTTATGTTTGTCATAAAGGCTCTTAATTATCCTTTCCTGTTCTTGCATCAAGCGTTCATTTTCACTTCTCACCCAGACCATTTCTTCCTGCAAATTTTGCACAATACTTAGCAGTATACTGGTCTGGTGTTGCTACTCCTCCAACAGTCTACTGGTCTGCTGGTGTTGATCCACACTCAGCTAAATCCACTTTTCAGGATTCATTTCTAGTTGGGGTTGGGGTGTAGGTTCCCCAGTATTCCGAGGAGTTTGCTGTGTCGATCCCCTTCTCATATTGTCTACTGTAATATTATTTATTTTATGTGCATCATTTACACAATTTATCATGTTAGGTGACCCCAACAGTCGGAGGGTGCGAATGCTGCTCTGATACAGCTTGTAACATACATCACTAAAAATAAAAAAATTACTTCTTAATTTATTACCCTTATAATATTACTCTACTTATCCATTGCACTAAATTCGTATACACATTGGAAACCATACATATGAATGTTTAAACTTATACAACTTTATAATATGCATTTGTTTGGTTCTTTTATAACCTATGTGTTTAGTACTACCCAAGCTTTCCACGTGAGCCTAATAGATATATGTGCATATTTTAATTTTATTACCCATCTATTAAGGGTTCGTAGTAAAAGCTATTATGGAAATTTTATTTTTCCAATTAAATCAATTAACTTTAGGTTTCATCAGAGATCTCTATCATTTATTAGTTCTCTGGCTATACATGTGCTTGGGATCTTCCTTCACCTTATGAGGCCACCTGCCCGCTTGTCCGTCATTCGATTTGGAGTTCATGATCAACAACAGAGGATTAAGCGGGAAGGGATTAGAGTATTACACTTGCAAAACCTAACTACATTTCCTCATTTCATTGGGCATTTTTCACCTGGTGACTCGTCTACAACCTCAGTGATCACATGGTGTTGTGGTCAGGTAGAATCCATGCTACCATCCACTTTCAGGTGCTATTACGGGTAAGCTATGGTTCTTTGCATTGTTTGTCATTTGCTTTTGCTGAGGCCCAATTCATCCAGGGTTTGTCTAGTTTGCATTTGTAATTAGAACCCATGTTTATGCCACCTCCTGGTTATGGTGCTTTCAAAAGAGTTTTATGGGATTTTGCAGGGTTTAGGAGCCATTGCCTACCTCCAGGAGCTCCAACTCCTACTGAAGGATTTTCTTCCACCATTGCAGGTAAACGAAAAGCTCGGCCTAGTTTTCTTGTATCCATATTAGCTCAAGTTGAACTTACTACTTGCACAGTCATTACCGTGAGGTTTAAACTCATATTCGTTTTATTTACCCATAGCTTGGGCCTCAGCTCTATGAAGAAGGTTTTCACAGGTTCGTAAACTTCCTGGTTTCACTCGGATAAATTCTTAACAATAGTTGGTCTTAAAAAAACATGGGTCTTTTATGTTACTCATGTATTTTGTTCGATGCAGGTGAACCCCTTAGCATGAAGGCTGAGGATTACTCAATGCACGTTCTTCCCCGCTCGAGATTTGGTGTCTAAAATAAAATCCTAAATATCTCTTTACCCTTTCAGGTATTTCAATTTACTCCTTCTGTCGTAGCTGAGAGTTCTAGCCAAATTTCGGGATTTTGAGCAGAATCGTGCTTGCCAGAATTTCAATTTTGATGACAAGGTCGTCGAGTCGTCCCTCTATTTTCTTCTTGTCATGATTCTGCCTATTCGAGATACTTGCAAACATATTCAATATTTGTATCGTTTTTTAGGTCTTCGGTCCCAATTTATTTTGAAGGATATTAACAGAATTTACTTTGAGACTCTGTTTCCACAGTTTATGGGACTTAATTGGCATTTTACTGTCCTCTTCATTGTGTAAATTATTTTTTTAATGTGCATGTTTTCCACGCAGTTCTAAATAAAGTCTTTCTTCCTATCAGTATCTCGTTTACCCTACGGGGTTTATCAGTATTTTTTGTTTTTAACTTACTAAACCTTTTAATGTTGGAAAGGGTTTTCCTTGTTTGGTAAATTTTCGCTGTGTACATATATATATGTAGCTTATGTGTAGTTTAATTTCGTGGCCCTTGGACGAGCAGTATATAATGTCCTATGTTGTATTCTTTATTAATTGCATTTTACTTCTATAGTGTAATCTAACTCTCTAGCATAGTAATTTTTCCTGCGATTCAACCATGCATGCTAGGTTTAGGATTTTTCTGTTAAATAAATTGTAAGGAAGATTTTGTAGTTTTTCAACAGAGTTTATTTTCTCTTTCAAGAAAAATAAATTTTGTGTATTCTTTTACAGATTAGAATGATGGTCGGACTATCTAAACCTCTATCCGTGTATATCATAGGCATGGAGGAATGATCAGTTCTAGGGTTCAGGGTTCACTCCCTGGACCCTGAACCAACCGTTCACTCCCATTTTTACTTTTGGTTTAAAAAAATGCATTTTCCAACCTAATTGTTCAAAAATGTAATTTTATTTTTTTCTTGCATTACCTGACAGTCAGAATTTATCTACAACATGCTCCTATAATTATTTTACATATCCATTCAAATTTGAGAGTTCAATGAATAAGCCATAATTTTTAAATATAATACACATATAATACTCATATAAGATATAGAGAATATACAACCATTCTTTCTTTACTGCAATACACAATTTTCCAAATCTTGAAACAACTTGGTCTAATTATTACCTGTAATAAAGTTGTCTGTCTATCACATTTGCAATAAATAAATCTGTTTGCCATCTGGGTCGGCCTACTGACTTTCTTGCTTGGAGGAATGTCCATGATTGTGCACACATCATCTTTAAAAAATACATTGTAGCCCTCGTTAATGAGCTGTCCAATGCTCAAAAGATTACATTTTAATCCAGGTACATAATATACATCTGGCAAAATCTTCTGTTCTCCATTTCTTGCCAGGACACTTACTCTGCCTTTTCCCTTGACAGAGATCTTACTATCAGTTCCCGTTGTTACCTCAGATTTAACATCTTCATCAAGATTGGCAAACATTGCTATGTTTCCAGTCATGTGGTTACTACAACCCGAGTCTAAGAACCATACATCATCTTGTCTATCTTGTGCTATATTACATGTTAACAGCACATTCTTCTAGTTCTTATTTTCTTCTTTTTCAAAATTAGCATTCTGCCTATTATTCATGTCATTTTGCTTTTTCCTACACTCATTGGAATAGTGCCCATATTTCTTGCAATAATGAAATTGGACTTGGGATTTAACATACCTTTGTCCATGAGCTTGTTGTTGGCTTGAGAATTCATTTCGGTTCTGATTACTACTTCTTCCACTCAAAATTGTAGGGTTGTTTCTTCCGCTATTTTGGCTTCTTCCTCTTCCTCTATTATTTTCTCTACCTTGACCTCTTCTTCGGCCAAAAGACATTTGAGTCTTGAAAGCTTGTTCCAATGAGGAATCTATTCCTCTGTTCAGTCTGTGTTCATGAGACATCAAGGATGCACTGAGCTCATCCACTGTAAATTGTGAGAGATCCTTTGTCTCTTCTATTGCCACTACTATGGCATCAAATCTTGAGGGTAGACTTCTCAAGGTTTTCTCCACAATCATTCTTTCTTCAAGCGTCTCTCCATGAGACCTTATCTGGGTAACCAACCCAATAACATGAGTGAAAAATGAGTCTATATTTTCAGACTCTTTCATACAGAGAGTTTCAAAATCTCTCCTCAACATTTGCAACTTTGTTTTCTTTACCTTCTCCATGCCTTGATAGGATGTCTTTAGAATATCCCATGCCTCCTTAGACTTTGTTGCTACTGCAATCCTTGGGAAAATACTCTCATGCACTGATTGAAAGAGATAAAAGAGGGCTTTGGAGTCCTTCTTCCTGTTATCTCTTAACATGTCTCTTTCTGCTGCTGTCAAAGCATCCAATGCTGCTGCATATGTTGGTTCTGGGTAGCCATTCTCAACTAGCTCCCATATGTCCTTTGAAGCAAACTGGGCTCTCATAGTGATTGCCGAATATTCATGATTCTTCCCATTAAACTGTGGAAGTTGGGGATTCGTCAAGCTGGTTCTTGCTGCAGCCATCATGACTGTGAAAGCAAAACAAAGAGTAGCCTTCTCTGCTGGAGAAATCCGCTTCAACTAGCTTATTACAGCTTCTATAGTGAAGAGCAATTTTTGCTTCGTTCACTGAGCACCTAGACTAGCTCCGATACCATGATGGAATTTTTTGAGTAATTCCGAACAACAACACGCACAGAGATAACAAACTAAAATTTAAATTTCAGACACGAAGATGAAATATGAAACTCTATTTCATTAAACAAACTGACTCTGTTACAACATATAATTCTTCAGAACAAGGTTCTGGATTCATAATGGAAAAATTCTCTTGGCTATTACACACACAACGCTATAATATATCTTTATCTCTCTGTCTTCAGACTTCAGGCATAAAATCAATTACACTACACTTTATACAGTGCAATTAAACCTCTATATGTTCACTGACTGACTATAGAAATTCATTAAAAAACTAATTCAATTGAATGCAATTGATGATAAAACATAAAAATTCAATGTTTGGCAAGCTTCATTGATGGCCACATAACTATGGCGGCACCGCTTGGAGATCACATTGATGTCAATCTACTTGGTGGTGGCAGTGGTGGTGCTACGGTGGTTCGCAGGGCGGAGACACCACTTAACAGGCGGCGACACCCCTCTGGTGGTTCTGCAGAGGCACTCCTCCATGAGTTCCAAATGGTCAAGTTATACTACCACAACAGATCACAGCCATTGATCTCTGGTCAACGCGAGATGGGGCGGTCAACTGCGGAGGCACCCCCTCGGCATAAACAACATGCTTGTTGTGCTCCTGCAGACCATTGATCTCCGATCGGACGGTGATCGCGCTATGAACATGTGCAAATTTTAACATATCGTGGAATTCAAAACTTATTCAACTCCGGATGAGTCCTCATCGCATCTGACTTCTCATCGGTGATCGACGGGACGAATGAGCATAGACCTTTGGTGCATGCAATGTGCAATGTGCGATGTGGTCCATATCGCATCGCGTCGCGGTGGAGCGCCAAGCCGGTGGTAGAGCTGGTGTGCGATGTTGAGATATCGGCATATCGCATCGGTACTGGGATGATGAACCGTGTTGCGGTTCCGACGGACATGTGAAGTACGATGTGCGATGTGGGCTCCACACGGCTGACATGGCCTATTTAAATTCAAAACAAAAAACCAACAAAAATGGAATTTTGTTGTCCTTCCTCTGCGGAGTTAGATTTAATATTTCCAACAGATTTCCACTGTCATCACAACACTCCTGTCAGGATGAGACAATCCCACAACCACCACTTTTTGGGTCTCTTGATTTCCCACAATGCCTATGCCCACAACTTTATGGATGACATGGGTGGCAGTTTCAAGAATGTTTGGTTGTGGGGATTGCAGATACTTAATTTATCATACCAACAAGTCGTGCCCACCAAGAAAAACCCTTGGGTCGATTCAAAGTGATAATAAAAATTTACAGACTTCACTTTTTTGTCTTCCTTTGACAAGAAGGAGAACGAGAAAGGAGAGTTCTTCAATTTCCCTCTGAAGAAACAATATGCATAAGAATTCTTGCACAGAAACAACCATGGCCTTTTATTTGGAGGGGCTTCAGCCCATACAATAGTTATAAATCTAGTAGATGACAATAGGACATTCCACTCCCTGCAAATAGTACGACATATGCAAAGACATTCAAGTGGCAACCAGGCTAATATATTTTCTCTCATATCTTCGGGAAATTCATACCCCCCTTTTGAGGTTGAGTACTTTTCTTCCACCTCTGCCATATTCACAATTAAAACAATTCTTACTCACTTTTAGCAAGTTTTTTTTCCACATGAAACCTTGGTTGTTTTGAATATAAATAGTATGATAGAATAATTTAGTGACAATTATTTTTTTTGTAAGTTTGTAAAATTGAATTATGATGGAGCATCGAAAGGGAATCCTCGACAGGCAGGTGCTGGCAGAATATTCAGAGACTGTACAGATACAACTCTAAGAATTTATGCTATTGATTTAGGGTACACTACAAATAATGAAGCAGAGTTAGCAGCGGTGAAATTAGGATTGGAAATTGCTAATCGTGAGCACTATAATAGGCTGGAAATCGAAGGAGATTCAGCAATGAAAACTAGCATTATTAGAAAACTCTTACAAGGAAAAAATTGGGAATCGATTACTAAGAGTTGGAGAACAGCAAGACTGGTATAGGAAATTCAACAAGCTCTGAGAAAAATTGAATACATCATACCTTTGCATGTGAGAAGGCAAAGAAACACGGCAACTGATTATCTTGCGAATTGGGCATGTCAAACTGCTGATATATTTTTGGATCAGCCATGGCTATGGGAGGTGTATCAGTTCGTGCCTGGGCTCCAGAATATTATAATAGAGGATTAGCACTCTGGAAAATAGGAAAATAGTATCCCCCGATCGGGGTGTGGTAGGGGTAGAGAGGGGCTTACCCAATGTGACCGGGACCCTTGGTTGCCGCGTGGGGAGGACGGCCACCACATGGTGGCAGGATGCAACCGTCAAGAGGATACTAGCGATGGGACCTCCGGCACCAACTATAATTAATGCCTTGTACACTTACGAGACTCCAGCTGGGTCGGCCAAGAGGGATGTCAGAAGAGTTTTGGAAAAAGAGCCGGGGGTGTGGTGATATGGAAGGTAAGGTTATTCGGTATGGCATTGTTTGGTTTTTTGTTCTGAGGTTTTATTTTGAAGCTGGTAGCGCCTGCAAAGTTTTTTACCAGACAAGTTTCAGGGTGACGACTCGGGTAGATAAGTGGTATGTATCTCCATTCTTACCTTCTCAGCCACAGTTTTTTCTATACTATCGTTTGCAGATATTGGTTATGGTCTTCTTAGATGATTTGTTTGAATGGAGGTTTGGTCGGTTCTAGTATGAACACATGCAGAAGGTTCAGGAAGTTGGTTGTATGCTCTTTTCTTTTCAACGGGTTTATGTTCTGTCTCCCAAATCTTTGTCTGCAACTTCGTTTCGGTATTTGTTTCTTCCTTTAGATCCTGGTATTGCTAGAATTATGGTAATTGAATTATATTATAATTTTAGGCTGTTGCATATTTGTGATGGGTTCGTCAAAGGGTTTAATGTTATACTGTGGTATTTGGGTTTTAGATGGGTTTTTCTCTCTTATAAAAACTTCCCTATAGATAAGAAGAATGGGTATGCTCTGGTCCTTGTTCTGCTACTTGGAAACTTACGTAGATTGTCGAGGACGCTCATGCAAATGCTTATGCGTCTCCTCTATATTTATACTCTTTGCAATTCCGCAATTAGGGTCCTGAAGTGTCCTTTTCCCATATAGGACTTTTATACTGGTTACAATCTTTGGGTCTTTGGTAGTGCATTTAGTCATTGGGTTGTGTTTCAGTATTTTCGTGCTCCGTTTAGGTGTAGTAGTCTTTGTTCTGTGGAACCGCTCTTTGGTCTCTGGCTTACATTTTTATTATGAATCTGACTGGTGTTGTTGTGTGGATGGTATTTTTAGCAGATTTGTTAGGTTTCCCCAAAACGGTTAAAATAGGAAGGAATCCTGATGGAGGAAAAGGAAAAAAACCTTCTTTTGAAATGCACCAGAAAAGAGGAAGAAAGTCTGCGCAACAACATCTGGAACCGTTGGTTCAAACATTTATGGTAGAAATCCCAAATTCAGTTCGTTCTTGTATTTATGGTTGGGAAATAGAGGTTTTAAATAACATATATAGGGAAGATGATATGGCTTCTAAGGATATGCAGAATTTGATTAATGAACCTGGGCACACTTGGAGTCGAACCTCTTTTTTTCAACAATCAGTTAGAACTTATTGGTTAATCAAATTCCTGTTAGCCAAGGCAGTTATGTCGATAGCAGAGACAAAGCTAGAATCAACCTTGGCAGATATTAATAGGAACATTCAGGAAACCAATTTGCGTCAATTGCATCAATATGTGAGGCTTGGAAGGTTGGAGAAGGAAATTAAGTCTATACAGCAGGTCACAGTTGAATTACCAGGGGCTACTGCCAAAGATCCAGTGCCAGTGGAATTTGAGGAAGATTAAGGTTTTCTTGATCCAATGTCTTACTTTCTTTTCTAGTGGTTAGCACTTTTGTATATGTTGTTGTCTCCAGACTTAGATATTAAGTATCGACATATATGGTATATACCGATGATGATGCAGGAGCATCCAACTCAGGGTAGACAAAAAGGACAGGTGTTTTGTCTCACTGTGACATTTATTTTCTGACAGGTCATTGAACCTGTGAATTTAATTTTTATCATAGGAAATTTTCATTAAGATTAAGAAGTTAATTAAGTACTGTAGGTTTATTTAGAAAATTTTTTCTTTTAATTTTAGAAACTCGTTCGTACATTAAAAGAACACATTCAAAGAATGTAATTGAAACTAAACGATTAACAGTTTCAACTGAAAACTGTTGCCTACAATGGTATATAAGAAAAAAAGACACAGACTGTAAGTTTAGATTTTTCCATCACTGAAAGAGAGAAAATAACAAAATAGAAACAAAGTTTTGCTTCAGGAACCATCTGGGTCCTAAAGTAATATTGCATGCCAAATTCTGTTGTAAGTTAATTCACTGTCTACTATATTTTTCTTATTACACGTAACATTAACCATTGTTTTCAAAGACTGTAACAATTAATGAACATAAGCAGTAACGCATAGGCGTGAGGGACGAAGAACAATTTTCGCATATAGAAGATCATATTCTACAGGTGCTGAAGAACATAACGGTAATCGAAGAATTGACTATAAATAATTCGGTAATTATACAGACGGAAGATTTTCATAAATGGTCGCAACAAATATACAGACATTCATCTTTCCAGGTATAAATAATTTCACTTCCAAACATTGAACGTAATGTCAAGAAACATAATTTATTTATTTTTGGTAAAAATACAAGTCTCTGTTGAAGAAAGTCCTGTAGGACTTTAGAATTGTTTTTAATTACATCTCAAAGACTACAGAGTAAGTTACAGGGTTAGGGTTTTGAAAACCTTGAAGACAAACCTACAGCTACTCTAACGACTACGATAGAGTAGTCACATTTTACAAATTTGCTATCAGAAAATGAAAGGAAGAAGGGTGAATAAAATCTCAAAGAATATTAAAAAATGGAATGACCCTACCCAGTTAATATTGGGAGTCGTTGGTCACTTGAATCTGAGACTCGTGAACGGTTAGAGTTTTTTGTTACTTGCAGAACCAACAGAGATTATAAGAGTCGAAACAAAACTTCGTATATAGTATTGGAACCAAGTCGAGTAAACAAACATGAATTTAAAGAGTGAATACCTGGGTCAAAGCACAATTTATACAAGAATCCTGATTGAAACCCGCCGAGGACTGCTCACAAGGAGCCAAAAGTGTTAGGTCGAATAAACTTGTTGGAGAAATTGAATCAAGAAAGAACAAATTACCTTTCATAGCCGAGTTGGATTGGAACAAGCCCGGAAGTAACCCATGGGAGATTTCAACCTATAGAAGCCACAAATAATTAATCACGAGAAATATTACCACAGAGACGAAGAATAAGACCAGCGCCGAGCTAAATAACAAACGGCAGAGACGAGAAAGCACCGAGGACAAAGTTTTACTAGTTGCAAAAGAGCATCAAACAACGGTGGGAAAGATTGGCCATTGGTTGCCATAGTCACGGAACAAAAGAGCTGAACAAAAGACCAAACCAGTTGAACGGAAGGAGAGTGAAACCCTCGCAGTAGCATGAAAGCGAAACCCTCAGACAGCCAGAGAATAGTGTAAAAGTGAACTGAAAGACGACGGACTAGGGTTTTTTACTGCGTGGGAAGGGTAAAAATCGAGAACGCTGACAAGTGTCAGTGCCAGGCTAGCAACATGATGGCTAATTATTTCTCCAATAAATTGAAATCAATCCGAATGAGATCATATCATATGGTCTTGTGAAAAGCGCACAAATGATAAAACATTTCATTGCCACTGTTATGTCAACATAATTATTTAAATCATTTCGAATCGATTGTAATATTATAATGCTGTTTAAATCAAATCATATGTTATGACTTGCAAATACCTTGTGTAAAGTTTATACATTCACGTGGTGAGTGCTAAACTGGGTTGAGGGCTGGGCCACATCAAATAAGGCTTTTTATGTTTGGTTGACATACTTTGAACTTCGATGGCCAAAATACCTGGTTTCCTACGGGCAGGTTGAGGTATTGTTTTGTATATTTTGCTCGACTTAATTAATAGAAAATAGAATGAACCACCTAAGCTTACAAAAAAAAGACAATTCCTTTTGTTGTGTTGAATTATTATTATTATTCAATTATATGGTCACTGCCAAGCTAGAGACCAAATTAGTATATAAGACTTTCTTATTTATGCCACAAGAGACCTACTTTTATATAGAGATTTGACTGCTAAGTCTATAAAAGCATACATACTCTATCCCTCTAATTTTAAATATAAACATTGTGATAAATATCTCAATAATAATTAATACTGAATATAAACGTTATATTAATAATATTTCAGTTATATTCCACATATTAAAAATTTTGTATGGAAATGAAAATTCCCACACATAATCTCACCTTTAAAATTCTAAATTTTTTATTTATGAATTTGGATCATGCCTAGCTTAAAATCCATGGGCCCCTGGATTTTGATGTGGCTTAATGGAGAACTTGGAAGGTCGACCTCCATTTCATCTAATTTTAAGTGGAGAACTTGAAGTCCAATTCAATTTTTTTTTCTTTTTTATAATATTGATAGCTTGATTTTTATAGTATGATCTAATATTTGGTTTGTTAAGAGCTACCCTACCAATTATCTATGACTATTTAAATGACATGGTTTTACTTATAAAAGAGATGAGTCAAAGCCTACCCGGTTACTCACCACCACCAAATTATTTTATATAGTATAGTTATCCTAAATAAAAATGTTAAGTCAACACTCATTTATTCATCCCAACAAGTTTTGATTGTCCTACAACTGATTGATAACTTAATTACCATATATTTTCTCACTTTCTTTAAAAAAAACAATAATAACCAAGCAAATTAAAATATAATGATTAAAATCAATAGATAATATAGTTGTATACTATATTATTATGAAATATACATTTTAACCATAAATCTATTGAGTTCTTCAATATTATAAAATTTTAA
>JAXQQM020062520.1:35000-49474 GCA_034641835.2 Pinus albicaulis
CTCCAAAAACTCACAATTAAAAACAATAAAAAAAAAACCATACACATTATTTCACACAACTCCAAAAAAATTCTCACTTAAAAACAATAAAAAAAATCACAAATATTATTTCACCCATCATTTAATTTATGATAGTGTGGGCTAGCATGTAGAACACCGTTACATCGTATTATTAGTTTGAATTCAAATAAATTGAGCACATTTTAGAATTTTTTTCGTGGAATTAGGACTCATAGGATGGTTCTTTTTAAAGATAAAGATAAATCCGAACTTTTGAAACTTAGCGGGTTCAATGGAACGATTTGTTTGGTTCTTAATGAAAAGAAAGAAAGAATTTTTAATGTCCACGAGGTTAAAAATAGCCTATAGGACAGAAAATTTTTAATAAATAACTGATCAGTGGACTAAATTAGCGGTCACACGTCATTTAAAAAATATACAGTTGGTGGGTTCATGAACAGGAGAAAGTTTTAAGAATGGATATTTTAGTAGTTCTCAATATTTAAATTATAAAATTTTTTATGTTATTTTTGTAAAAATATTTAGTTTTATAATTATTTTATATTAATAAGCGTTTTTAAAGTAAAATATTTTTTATTATAAAATTTAAGTAAATCAATTTAAGAAAAAAAATTAAAGAACGTTGAAAAAACATAGAAAATTAGCCCACCTAAAATTTAAGCAAATCAATTTAAGAAAAAAAATTAAAGAACGTTGAAAAAACATAGAAAATTAGCCCACCTGCACCTAAAAATTTCCATATTCATGAATCTCTTTCTTTCTGTCACGAAGTGAGAACAGCGAAAGGGTGAACTTCGGCACCGAGCAGGGGGCAGTGTGCCTGTAAATCTACCATGGAAGTACCAACTATTACCATCTACCATGGAAGTACCAACTATTACCAGAACGGGGCTCGCGCGGTTGATCTCAAAATCGTCAGGACAAGGGGACGATGGAGCGGCAGCCAAAGAGAACATAGCAGCAGATTGTACTCAGGTATGCAAAACCTGCAAATGAGCAGAAATCGGCCATGTTTGACCTAAATATATATTCTCAGAAGATACACAATGAAGCGATCATAATTGTTATTGAAAGAATTCGTAGCCAATTATATTATTACTAGCAGCTGATGATTCATTGCGAAAACTAAATAAATCCATCCAAATTAGCATTCAATCAAATGCTATTTTATACTTCTATGACATGACAACATTGAATTGGATTGTTTTTCATGCAGCTCATAGGTTGGACTCCGCTCGTAGAAATGCGGCGCATTGCACAAGCAGAGGGAGTAACTGCAAGAATTGTTGGAAAGCTTGAATTCTACCAACCTTTTTGCTCTGTGAAAGACCGAATGGCCCTCAGGTATCATCTGTGCCTTCAACCAACATCACTAGATGAAGACTACGGGTGTATTCTAGACTGACTTTCAGAGTCTTATTCGCAATTTTAAGTCATGAGTGTGACCGATTCACAAGTCCAATGCGAGTGGGATTGATTCGGTAAACTTACCAACGTCAGACTCGGCTTGACCTCTATAAAAAGCACAGGAAACCCCAAAAATGACAAACTTTTTTCTTATTTATCTGACCCAAAATCACAACAGTACAGTAAACTTGGCTGTCTAGAATCCATTCCCAGTATGTCGTATCATCTATGAACTTTTAGATGAGTTATAATTGAAATTTATTTCTCCACTGAAATTTAAGATATTCTTTGAAAAAAGAAAAAAAAAAAACTACTGCCAAAAGTCTTAGCCGGAGACAACTTTTACTCTTCAGTTCTCCTTGGAGTCCAGTTTCGTGACTTTGCCTGTCACATGTAACGACCTGACTCTGCCACTTTGTTGTTCATTCACTGTGTGGTTGTTGATATATCCTAAATGTGTTAAAAAGCTTCACAGTACCAAACTTATCTGCAATTTCTCTCATGTATTTTTAGACACATTTTTAGAATGTTGTATTTTGTTCAAGTTTGTGAGTTTCATTATGTTTATAGAGAAACAACCTAAATGTGTTTTGTTGGTACATTCACTTTTAGCTGCATCAATCTCCTAGGGAAAGTTTTGGGCCCTGCTTAGATATGAGGATGTATGAGTGCCAAATTCCAGAGAACCAATGGTTAGTTAAACCCGAAAAGTGGAGGTGAGATAAGGGCTTATAATGTATGATGGAAAGTGATAAATATGGAACATAGATAGATGAGACTACGCTATCTCAATCAAGGCTTCCCAAGTAGTGTCCCTCCTAACCCATCGGGCCATTACAGGTGGTCCCACTGTACTAGAATCGAAGATTAGCCCCCTCTTTAAGGTGAGGGAACAAGATCACGATCAAAACCCTTCTTTCTTCTAGGTCACACCATAATACATGTCAAATGCCCAAATATGCACCCGATTTGCAAAATGAATAAAGTACCTTTTGATTAGAAGCCCACCTTCGTTCATGTGCTCTTGCCAAGTGGGTGAGAAGCATATGAGTGATGCAAGTGGCGAAGAAAGAAGTGGCTCGTTGTCATCTACTAGTGGTAGCTATTAGCACTTGCTCGCTGGGTGGTTGGAAGTGATGAATGGGAGAAGAAAAATTCTCCTATGGGGTTACCTATTTTGGTGGGTAACATATAGTAGTTGTATTACCCCTTGATGATGAGGAAGCTCATTGCCCATCGGGATTGGGACATGCAAGGGTTCCTTTATGATGTAATAGAGCAACATGTGCTCAGGAACTAGATGATGACCATAATGAGTGAGGTAGAGCTCATGTTAGGCTTTTACTCACACACTAATTTGTATCTCCCCGCCATTTTTTGCATTTTGATATTATTTATTTTGTTTGTGGCCATGATATGCTCTTTCTTGTTCTTTTTGCTGCATCAACCTCCCAAGGAAAAGTTTCGGTCCCTTCTCGGGTATGAGGATGTATAGGTGCAAAATCCTAGTGAACCAACGGTCAGTTTAATTCGAAGAATGGATGTGAGATAAGGGTTTTTATTGTATGATGAAAAGTGGTAAGTATGGAATAGGGATAGATGGGACTATGATATCTCAATCAGGGCTTCCCAAGTAATGCCTGTGCTATACCCATTGGGCCATTAGGGGAGGTCCCACTGGACTAGGATTGAAGATTAAACCTCTCATTTAAGGTGAGGGAACAAGATCATGGTCAAAACCCATCTTTCTTCCAAGTCACCCATGTTGAAATTTTGATGTTCTATGCTGTTACAATCACTTAAATCCAGAACTTCTTTATGTTGCAAAATAAGTTATCTAATTGTAGATAGAACATAGATCATATAAACCATATGCACAATGGAAGACAACCAAGAAATCAATGAGACACAGAGAAGTTAGGTCAATGACAAGGGAAAAACCCACAAGGGGAAAACCCAACCAGATTCTTCTTCTATTAGAAATCAATTGTTCAACAGAGATACAAATTACAATGAGAGAATGAAGAAGTTCAACCAAATCTGAAGAAGATCTTTGATAGAAGTAGTTGATGCAAACACTGAATCACTTTGGCTCTCCAAATCTGCTCTTGCTCTTTAAGACTCGCTTTCTCCCTCTCTCAATCTTCCCTAGACTCTCCAACTCTCTCTTTCTCAAGTTCGAATCCTCCTCTCACAAGCACAAGTAAGTGTGTCAAGTGAGGGTGAGAGACACAAATATATAGGAAGAGCAAGGAGGTCAAATTCATGAGGGAGTAACTTCTATACCCTGAGGAGGAGTTACATATGCCAAAATAGGAGTGTAACTCATGTCATAAAGGAGAGGAGCATAACTTATGCATTTAGGAGAAAAGTGTAACTTACACATTAAAGAGCTATAAGAGGAATTTTTTTATGATGAGTCATTAAAGTGTGTAAGAGAGTGTAAGAGGTGCATAAGAGAATTAAAGAGAGAGAGGAATGAATCCATTAAAAGAGAGAGAGTAACATATGCATTAATTGAGAGTTACATAAGACGATTGAGAGACTTGAATTTATTTTCAATAATAATATAATAATATCATAAAGAGGATAATAGTAATAATAATAATATTGATGATTAAGTTAAAAAATTAAACAATTGAGATTGATTAAAGACAATTTGAATGAATTTCCATCTTGTATATATGATTACGAATTGATGGAAGGTGATTTACTATTTTTGGAAAGTCATGGTTGCAAAGATAGGCATGGCTTTCTATTTTTAGAAAGTCACTTTAGAAAGGTCAAAAATGAAATTCTATTCAAGGAAATTCATCCCATAGTTGTCAATTTTCAACACTCCCTCTCAGCTAGGGAGGAATTTCTTTCTGGTACAAGGATCTTTGCTATCTCTGCTTTGGAACAATGCATTAGGGGAATTTTGAGGTCTAAAATGGGCCTCCTAAGAAAAATGTGCAACAAATATAAACTTTACAAGAACCAATAGGATTCAAGATGATGATGTTAACCATGGGGGATGATTCACCATTTTTGGAGTAAAAAAGTGAAAATAATAAAACCACTTTTTCAACTCGTATTTTCGACTTATCTCTCTATTTTTTGACTCAAATTTTGTTAAAATTGGACAACTAGGTCCAAACTCCATGTTGTGATGCTGAGATGAAGATACCGATATTTTTATTGGATTCCTCTTTTAGAGAGGTGTAAGATCCATATAAAATTTATCTTAATTCGATGAGCAGAACATTTATTTTGAATTTATTATTTATAATAAATTATATGTGTAGGTTGGCCTTAAGGTTTTACACCCCCAGCAAATGTGTCACACACCTCAATGATATAGAAGACAAACCAGAAACAGAAAATTTTGGTGGTGCGTTACGGCGGTCAACAGGATGCTTCAACCAGCAAAGTCTCCTTGGTCAGCCAACCCAGAATGTGTCACAACAGTCCTCCAATCAGCGAACGAGTCAACCCAAGTCAACTCCAAAAAAGTCAACGCTGTCCTGAAAAAGTCAACGCAGTGCAGCAAGCTAAAAGTCAACGCAGCAACAGATTGGTCAACCCTTTGACCTCGATTTCTGTGCCAAACAGTACGACCTTCCAAAATCGAACTTCTCACCAAATTTCAGCCCAATTGGACCATGCGTTGACCAAAGTCAACGCTGGTCAAACTTTCTGCAAAACCCTAACTGCAGAAATTCGTCCTTCAGCTCAGCCGTACAAATTTGTCCTTCTTCTCCTTCACACGTGTGGGCTGAACTCGTCCTCCAAGGAGCTCGTACTAAATCAGATGAGAGAAGAAGATGTGAGTTGAGTTGTTGTGAAATGCTCTCCAACTTTGCCTGTATTTATATCCATCATTGGGGCATGTGACACATCTGCTGGGGGTGTGAAACCTTAAGGCCGACCTGCACATATAATTTATTATGAATAATAAATTCAAAATAAATGTTCTGCTCATCGGATTAAGACATATTATATATGGATTTTACACCTCTCCGAAAGAGGAATCCATCAAAAATATTAGCCTCTTAATCTGAGCATCATAACATGGAGTTTGGACCTAGTTGTCCAAATTTAACACTCCCTCTCAACTAGGGAGAACTCCATCCATCAGTGCAATCAAACATCGTGCGTCATCCCGCCGTAATTTGCTTTGCTGGCCTCTTTATTTCAGAACAGAAGTGGGTCAGTCACAAAGACATCATCCCCCGACTGACATAATCAGTCTAGAGGTTCAAAACCTCTATCAAACTCATGAAGAGTATCCAACCAACCCAAAGTTGGTTCATCTGACCCGAAGTCAGGCAGAGGTCCCAGACCTCACTAAACTTGATCCCAGATCAAGTGGTTGGACCGTGCCATCCTAGATAGAGAGTATGGAAATCTCTGATGCGTCCATCAGTCTTTGCTAATAGTCTCTAGCTTTTCCCACCTCATTGGCCAAATGAGAGGTACTTCCCATGAGCCCTGAACTCAATGGGTAGGATGCATACGGGGCACAGATAAATGAGAGGCGAACTAGCTCAATAATCACAAAGGTGGGGCAGAAGCATTATGAGTGCTTATAGCTCCGAGAAGCTATCCCCAAAACCCCCCAGAGCTCCCAGAGCTCATCGTCCAACAGGACCCACATCATAGGGTCTTTCCACGACACCAAGACTCTCACGGAAGGTTAGGAACTTGACCTTCCTCAGGGGCTTAGTGAGAATATCCGCGACCTGCTCATCAGTTCCTATATGATCGAGCCTTACGGCGCCTCGCTGTACCATATCCCGGATAAAGTGGTACCTGATATCAATATGCTTGGATCGGCCGTGGAACACAGGATTCTCAGTCATACGAATCCCACTCTGGTTATCACAGAGTATCATAGTGGTATCTAGCACATGTCCAAACAGCTCACTAAAGAGCTTTCGCAACCAAACTGCTTCACAACAGGCCATACTTGCTGCAATGTATTCGGCCTCAGCGGTGCTCAAAGCCACCGACTTCTGCTTCCTGCTCATCCATGAGATCGAAGCAAAACCAAGATTGAAGCAGCATCCCGATGTGCTCTTACGATCCACCACACTGCCAGCCCAATCGGCATCAGTATATCCACGGAGTGTCACACTCCCGGCAGTGTATCTCAGCCCATGGTTTATCGTGCCCCTAAGATATCTCAGAAGATTCTTGGCACCAACCCAGTGAAAATGATGAGGCTCAACCATCTGTTGACTCAAAGTGTTCACTGCAAAACATATATCCGGTCGGGTGTTCACTAAGAACATCAAAGCTCCTATGAGTTGACGATACTCAGTAGGATTGGCCAAGATAGGCCCGGCAGCGCTGCCACTCAACTTCTTAAAGTTGAGTTCCATCGGTGTCGACACGGACTTACAGTCCACCATTCCAAATCTTTCCAGAAGCTTCACAATGTATTTTCCTTGAGAAAGGAAAATCTCTCCAGGTCTCTGCCAGACCTCCATGCCTAGGAAGTAGTGCATCAGTCCTAGGTCCTTCATCTCGAACTCAGCAGCGAGCTCCCTCTTACATTGATGAATGAGAGGGTCAGCACCTGTCAGGAAGAGGTCGTCCACATACAGCACTAGAATGAGAGGCTTCCCCCGCACAATCTTGAAGTAAAGGTTCGGATCAGCATTACTTCGAGTGAAGCCCAGCTTCATCAAGTAACTATCCATCCTCTCGTACTAAGCTCTGGGTACTTGCTTTAACCCATAGAGGGCTTTCTTCAACCTGCAGACATGAGTGTCTCGATCCTGAACTTCAAATCCCAGAGGTTGTTCTACATACACCTCTTCCTTTATTGCACCATGCAGAAAAGTGGTCTTGACATCCATCTGATGAAGACTCCATCCTTGCGTAGCAGCAAGGGCTATGATTGATCGAATGGTGGTATATCGTGCCACAGGTGAAAATATGTCATCATAGTCAATTCCTTCCTTTTGAGAGAAGCCACGGGCAACAAACCTTGCCTTGAACTTTTCAGCACTCCCATCAGATCCATGTTTGATCTTGTAGAGCCATTTCGCGGTGAAAACAGATTTGTCCTTAGGTCTCGGGACCACATCCCAGACATCATTCTTCATTATGGACTCATATTCTTCGTGCATAGCATCCTTCCAAACTTGATGCTTTACGGCTTCCTCAAAAGATCCAGGTTCAGATTGTACAATAGTACTCATGGCGGCTAGATACCCTTGGTATCTACACGGCTTCTTGCTTTCTCGGAATGTCCCCCTTGGGGCAGCATGACCCTCAGCATCTTCGAGGGTATCCCTGAGCCATGATGGTCTCTTTCCCAGTGAAGGAGATGGATCAATAGGGTCCATTGGTCCTTCAATATCAGGCATTGTCTCATCCTGCGGTTCTTCCAGATTTCCAGGCCTTTCTTCATGATTTTCTCTAGATCTTGGAAGATCTACCACTCTCTTCAGGGAAGCATCTTCGTCAAAAGTGACATCATGGCTTATCTCTACTTCCCTTTGACCAGGTACATAGACTCTATAGGCCTTAGAAGTCTCACTGTAGCCCACAAACATTCCTTTCTTCCCAGTAGCATCCAACTTACTTCTCTTTTCTTTCGGCACATGAAAATAGACAGGACATCCAAAAATTCTAAAATGTGAGACATCGGGTTTCTTACCAGAGAAAACCTCTTCGGGAGTTTTGGAGTCCAAAGCGGAATGAGGGCATCGGTTTTGAATGTACACAGCAGTATTTGCAGCTTCTCCCCACAGAAACTTTGGTAGACCCCGGTCACATAGCATGGCACGGGCAGCTTCCACAATAGTCCTATTCTTGCGTTCAGCAACACCATTCTGCTCAGGAGTATATGCAGTGGTAGTCTCCCTCTTAATGCCAGCTTCTCTGCAAAATTCTTTGAACTCATTTGACTCATATTCAGTGCCATTGTCGGTCCTCAAAATCTTGATCTTCTTTTCGGTCATATTTTCCACCAAGGCTTTGAAGGTACGGAACCACATGAAAGCCTCATCCTTCTTCTTCAAGAAGTATTTCCAGGTTTTGCGAGAGAAGTCATCAGTAAATGTCATGTAGTAAGAACATCCCCCCAGGGATGTTACGGGCAACATACCAGATAGATCAGAATGGACCAGTTGCAATATATCAGATGTCTTTGTGACACTTGAGGAGAAAGGTCCCCTTGTATGTTTTCCTTCAGCACAACCCTTACATACACCTTCATGATTATTTTCAAAGTCAGGCATCCCTGTCACCACCTTCCTAGCTTCGGGAAGGGCCTTGTAATGAAGGTGTCCAAATCTTCGGTGCCATAGTTCGGTTTGACGGATAGTATCACAAGTCATAGCTCCCAACGGACTCCCTCCAACCTGGTAGAGTGTACCAACTCTAAAACCAATTGAGATAGCTTCCTTGAAGCTCTCCTTCCACATGAACACCTTTCCATCAGAGAAAGTTACATTGAATCCTTTGTCTTCCATGGCAGATACAGACACAAGGTTCTTCTTCAATTTAGGTACATAGAGTACATTTTGCAAACGTAGGACTTGTCCTTGAGACAAGTGGAGGGTCACAGTCCCTGTCCCTTTCACGGGATATGTGGCATTATCCCCAAGGATAATTTCTAGATTAGTATCCCTTTCAACCATGTCAGAGAGTGCTTCCTTGAATCCAGTGATGTGTCTTGAGGCACCACTATCGATTAGCCAAACATCCACAGTGTCGGGCGGAGATGTAGCAGAGAGAGCAGATACAAGAATATACTCATTTCTTTTATCAACAACATTAGACTCCTCATACTTGGTATTTCTAGACCTTTTAGAAGGTTGATTGTTTCCACCAAAGTGAGCCTTCCTCTTTCCTTTGGATCTGTCATTTCTTCGATTCCCATTCCTTCGGTTGTTGTTGTTATCATCACTATCGGGAGAATCCTTCTTGAAGGGGCATTCTCTAGCATAGTGACCAGGCCTATGGCAAGTGAAACACTTGCCTTCTTTTCTTGAGTCTTCGTTCTTCCTTTGTCCTTAGGACCACCAGAGTTCTTCTTTCGAGAATGAGCACCATAGGCAGCATTTCTGTCATTATCGAATTCCTTCATCCTGGTTTCTTCTTGCATACATCTAGACAGAAGCTCATCAAAGTTAGGAATGGTAATATTGTTGAGAATGGTAGTTGTGAATACTTGCCATTCATATGGAAGTCCTCCAAGTGCGGTGAGAACCATCTCACGATCAGCTATTGTCTCCCCAATAGCTAGCAGATTGTTCCTTGTTTCGGTCAATTTCAGAAAGTAAGTTTGAACAGACATATCCCGACCCTTCTTCATATTCTTCAACTTGTTCTTGAGGAATAGCACTTGGTTCACATTGTTTACCTTGAACATAAGGATCAATTTGTCATACATCTCCTTGGATGTGCCTAGTTCAGATATATAGGCAACCAGGCTCTTATGTATGGATTCCCTGATCAGCAGCTTTGCTTTGATCTCTCCCTTCTTATACTTGTTTCTAACAGCAACGGTAGCATTGGATGGAGGTTCTTGAATTTTACCCAGCACATGATCCAAGAGATCATGGTCCTCCAATTTGAGATCTAATATCATCTTCCAGGCATGGAAGTCATCCTTCCAGTCAGCTTGTCATTCTCCTTGAATTCAAGACTTGTGGAACCCATTTCTTCCGGTGGTGATTGCTAAAGATAAAGTTTGTCTTCACCTCACCTCTGATACCATGTAAATTTTTGTAGATGTTCTATGCTTGGAGCAACTTTACTTTTCTCACAGCAATCATACAAATAGTTAAGTAAAATGCAGATAGAACATATAAGTGGATCTTATAGAAGACAAACCAGAAACAGAAAATTTTGGTGGTGCGTTACGGCGGTCAACAGGATGCTTCAACCAGCAAAGTCTCCTTGGTCAGCCAACCTAGAATGTGTCACAACAGTCCTCCAATCAACAAACGAGTCAACCCAAGTCAACTCCAAAAAAGTCAACGCTGTCCAGAAAAGTCAACGCAGGGCAGCAAGCTAAAAGTCAATGCAGCAACAGTTTGGTCAACCCTTTGACCTCGATTTCTGTGCCAATGTGTACGGCCTCTCAAAATCGAACTCTCCAACAAGTTTCAGCCCTTTCGGACCATGTGTTGACCAAAGTCAACGCTGGTCAAACTTCCAGCAAAACCCTAGCTGCAGAAATTCGTCCTTCCCTTCAGCCGTACAGATTTTGTCCTTCTTCTCCACACGTGTGGGCTGAACTTCGTCTCAAGCTCGTACTAAATCGGATGAGAGAAGGAGAAGATGTGAAGTTGAGTTGTTGTAGTATCTCAACTTTACTGTATTTATATCCATCATTGGGCGTGTGACATCTATTTGAGGGTGTGAAACATGAGCGGCGCTTTACATATAATTTATTATGAATAATAAATTCAAAATAAATGTTCTGCTCATCGGATTAAGACATATTATATATGGATTTTACACCTCTCCGAAAGAGGAATCCAACAAAAATATTAGCCTCTTATTCTGAGCATCATAACATGGAGTTTGGACCTAGTTGTCCAAATTTAACAAAGGGTCATATCTATTAGTCCAAGCTGCTCTTTGAAAACCAAGAACTTTCCATTCGACAAAGACTTGGTAAGAATGTTGTGCTGGAAATGTTGTCATTGATGGCAAAGGAAATGACAAAGGAGGAGCACCTGAAACATCAGCCAAGGAGCAGAGGAAGCAAAAAGAGAGGTAGCAGAGACAACAAAAAGATAAGTAAGGAGCAGCATCAGTCAAAGAAGTAGCAGAGGTAGCAGAGAGAGCATAAGAAGAGGTAGCAAGGCAGTAAAGAGAGTAGCAGAGATAGCAAAGAAGCAGAGAGGTAGCAAGGCAGCAAAAGAAGCAAGGCAGATAAGGAACTGAGGCAGCAGACAAAGAAGAGACAGTGAATAGAAGTAGAGGCAACGTAATGTACAAAAGAGTTGAACTTAAGAAATGTAGTGCAAAGAAGGCAGCAGATGCAGAGATAGGCAAAGAACAGAGGTACAACAAAGGTAGAGGCAGAGGCAGAGTGACAGAGCAGCAGAGGCAGAGGCAGAGCCGTTATAATTCTGAGAATTGCCCAACCCGGAAGACAAATATATAATATTCCGAGAATCATTACCCGATGGGCGTTACATATTTATACATAAACCTTATTCTGGGAATCGCATAACCCCAAGCGGCAAAGTATATATATAAACATATATATATATATACAAACATTATTCTGGGAATTGCCTAACCCGCTGGAGGATATATATATATATATATATATATATATATATATATATATATATATCCATCACAATACATATAAATGTCGTGCATTTCATATTTTGCAATGGTCCAAGGCATATACATTAATATATATATTTAAGTGGAGCGCGTTATGATCAATGGAAAGGAAGTAATATAAAGTGGGACCCTCACCCAATCGCATTGGAGAAAAGGTTGGCAGCGGAACATAGTGACAAGAGCTCCGATTGAGTTCAGGACCCGATAGGGCATATAAACAGTGGCTTGATAAGTTTGAAATCCGGCTTAATCGCATCGGAAAGAAACAAACCATCGCAACACATATTAAAAGACTTGCGATTGCGATTAAGAGTTCGGACTCGATGGGTGTATAAACAGTGGTTAATACATATTTGAATTCCGGCCTAATCGCATCAAAGCATCGCAGTATGGGCCAATCGGAACATCCAACCAAAAACTTGCGATTGCGATTGAAGCCCGGACTCGATGGGCTTATAAATTATGATTAACAAATTTTTCAGTTCCAGTTCCAATCGCATCGGAAAGAAATAGACCGTCGGAACATATATTAAAAGACTTGCAATTGCGATTGAAGCCCGGACCCGATGGGCTTATAAACTATGATTAACAAGTATTTGAAGTCCGGCATGATCGCATCGGAACAATCTAATCGCAATCGGAGTTAAAGCGAGCATCGGAACAGGCAAATACATGTTGCGATTGCGATTGAAGTTTGGACCCGATGGGTCTATAAGTTATGACTTTATATGTTTGAGTTACGGTCTAAACTTATCGGCACTGGTCAATCGCATCGGAGTGAAAGTGTGGCAGCGGAGCTTGACAATGCGATTTGCGATTGCGATTAATCGCAATCAGAAGTAATCAGGAGTGGTTAATCGCATCGGAGTATTCGAGTCGCGATTGCGATCAATCGCAATCGGAACAATCACAAAGGACCCAATCGCAATCGGAAGATTTCAATTGCGATTCATCTCATCGGCATTTCAAAATGAACAGTGGTCAATCGCAATCGGAGGAGCAATATATTGCATCGGGAAGTGTGGCAAGTGGGCCCAAAAGGAGTTTTTATATGTTTTAAACAGGTTTTATTATAAACGCCGAGAGTTGTTTTATGTAACGGTTGCAATTATATTGAAATATGCCGCGTGGTCTGTGGACCCACGAGCCTCGACTTAAGGTGGAGGGCAATTGTTAACATACAACGATCGCTGTGGTGTATGTATGTTCCGCTTGCGGAACTCGCCACATCAACAAGACACTTGCTGTGTGTAAAGGGCTGGAATTTGCCCAGACTTAACGCCAACTGTTACATATTTATATAAAATGCATTGATATAAAAGGCACAGTTACACGTATGCAACAGTTACACCACAGCAGAGGACAGAAGAGCAAACAGAGCTAAAAAGAGACAAAACGCAGTCACCGAAAGGATAGAAACAGTCAAAGAAAAGACAACCGCGCAGCGAGCCAAAAGGCTAAATGAGTTGAGCTGGAGTTCGCATTGTAATTTGAATGTAAATGTTTTAATTGATTTTTATTGTTTGTGATGCATTGGAAAGTCTCCCGAAGAGAACAAATATCCCACTGTAATATTAAAATAAGCACCTACCGTTATATTTTCTGAATGAGCGAATAAAAGAGATGAGAAGGCAGAAGGCAAAGAGACATGGCTGTCCATTTCGAATTCCCAGTAGAATACAAACAGCCATACAACCATGAAGCTTTTTTGTATAAAACAGGGTAATATCCAAGGGGAGAAGGTTGACGAAAACAGAGTGAGAGAAGAAGAGAGTGTGCAGCAGAATTGAAGAGAGTTGAAGAAAATAAGAAAGATGCAAGAGGTTGGAGAGAGTGAAGTTAGAGAATGCAGAGTACAGAAGATTAAGGCAGAAAAGATAAGAAGAAGGAGGAGCAGAACGAGATGCAGAGAAGTTAGAGAATGTTGAAATAAAGCAGTGAAACAGAGAAGAAGAAGGAGCTGAGCAGAGAAGAAGATGGAGCTGATATAGAATCCAAGAAGATGCAGAGATAATATAAGACAGATGTGAAGACTGATGCACAACAGTGAAAATGGTATGGAACAGAGCTGATATCCAATGTAAATCAACAAGTGTTTTCTTTTGAAAGAGTAAGGAAGTTGGAGCTTCCCTATCAAGTTGTAGCTTGATAGATGTCAGTTGTAGCTGACTGAGGTAGGAGCCTCCTGTAGGTTGTAGCCCGCAGAAAATAGATGGGAGTTGGTGCTTCCACATCAAGTTGTAGCTTGATAAAATGTCAGTTGTAGCTGATTGAGGTTGGAGCCTCCTGTAGGTTGGTGCCTGCAGAAAATTGATGGGAGTTGGAGCTTCCTTGCAAGTTGTAGCTTGCAGAATTGAGGATAGAGCCTCCTGTAGGTTGGTGCCTGCAGAAAACAGTGGTGAGAGGGAGTTGGAGCTTGCCTTTGCATCACAACAATAATAAGATGTGGTTTTCTCCCTTTATGGGTTTCCACTTATATCTGGTGTCTCTGTGCATGATGTCTATATGTTGATGTGGTTTATCTAATCTGCTTAATACATGTTGCTTGCATATTAAGACTGCTGTTACATTAACAAATCTGCTTGATACTTGCTGCTCACAAATTAAGATTGCTCACATATTAAGTTGACCATGAAATGAAGGTGTAAATAAGATTTAAGGGAAAAGTTTTAAAAGTCCATGTATGTGTTATACTGATTCACCCCCCCCCTCTCAGTTTAACTAAGGGTTCAACA
>JAXQQM020091214.1:0-40130 GCA_034641835.2 Pinus albicaulis
GCAGGGTTGATAAGTTCCCTGGAGAGATGCACATTGAAACCATTGGGAAGCACAAATAAAGAAGACATAGAAAGAAGCAGCGAAAACATCAAGATTATCAAAGGAAATTACTGAATATGTATGTGAACAACTGATGAAAACAGAACTTATCAAATATTACACGTCTGAAGTGTTCTCAAAAGTCAAACAGCTAGAAACAGAGTGGAAGAAAAAGGAAGAAAAGCAAGACGAAATAATTAAAAAAGTGAATAAGTTTGATCAATAAAATTATTGGAATTTTCTGATCAAACCTTATCAACAACACCAGATCTTGCAGTCTTTAACAGCTTCACCAAGAAGATCACAGCCAGTACTCTCAAATGCAGTATTCAAGGGACAATTCAGATTGAGGATTTCCCAGCCATCTCAGCTCAAGCCCATGCTAGATATTTGTCAACTTCGTGACCAAATCCAAAAGAAAGGGCAGAATTCATAAATCATATTTTTACTTTATTTTCCTAGATTGTAGTTTAAGTTAATCTTACGAGGATGGTTGTTTGAAACCTCCTCTATATGTTTGTAATAATCTATTTTAGAACATAGTTATTTTAGTATTTAAACCCCTCTCATTCATTTCGAGAAGGGTCCATAAATTTGTCAAAAGCATTTGCAAAGAATGCACTTTTGTAAGTTTGTGAATGCTTTGATGAATTAATGGAACACATCTGTTATCTTTTGACAATTAAAGCTTTTTAACTGATGTTGCACTACTGTACTCTTTAAATTGCTTGAAAGTGAAGAGGATCAGATCAATTACTGTCATTTTATATGAGTAGAACTTCGTACATATGGTACTTCTATTCATTTGTATTAATTTTTGCTTTATAGATTGACAGACATCTTTTTATTGCATTATATATTTGAAACGTTATTATAGATGAATGTTACATGCACTTCTGTTCTAATATTTGTCTATGTTTTCTTATTAAATATATAATCACACATATGAATGCGATATATTTTTCACAATTCTTCTATTCAAACTACTTTGTTAGAAGAATCATCTTACATAATTTTTATCTCTTTCAATTGTTAAATTATCTATATTACTAATAGTTGAAGGATATCTTTTTAGACCGCATAAAGGAAGAAACACCCCAGGTATATAATAAAATAAATAGTTTAGATAGATGCATATGATAGATTAAAATCATTCCCCATTTGCATGTTGTATAATCAAAACACCCTCAAAATCATTCTTATTGGGAAACTAGTCCCATTATCCCCATTCAGAGCCACTACACCAAACGGAAAAGGAGCTACTTTAAGGTCCAGACTGGGTGGTTTTCGCCCATGTTTTAGTAGCAAAATTCTGAGGCCTCAACACAAGGTAAATGATTGGTTCAAATGCATGAAGGTTAAATCAAGAAAGGAAAAAGTGAGGACAAAACAAAATAATGTGGTAGTAATGATGACCAAGCGTGACATACACTAAACAATGATTCATAGCAGGTAAGTATGTCATGGAAATTTGACCCCCAACCACTCACAAACTAAAAAATCATCAATCCCTTAAATGGTGCAGAAAAATAGGATTTCGTAGCGAATTCTGTTTGAAAGTTGGCAGATTCGCTACGGAATTGTCAGGTGAGTCCATAGCGAAAACAACTTGTTTTGCACAGAATTCCTTGCGTACTTCGGTAAAAGGTGAAAAATGTCAAAAATGATTTATTTGACCTGATGTATGTGAATTTTTTAAAATTTTCCTATGAGAAGACATTAATTACATGAGACAAATACATTTTGAACCCTTTAAAACAATAGACCAATCATGGAATTTTATCAATTTTGATTAATTTATTTGACCAACACACTAGACCTGACTCAAAATGACATGATTTACCAACCTATTTGTTATTGAGGATAACATAATGGTTGATGAATGCATGGGCTAACAAGTGTTGTTACATCCACTGGAGAGGGAATTATACCTTCTTGGTGTTTCTCAAATTAATTTCAGAAATTTAAGATCATATATACATTCATGACTTGTAACTTAGATTTTTACCATATGATTGACAAAATGTTTATTGTCACTAGCCATCTCTAGGTCAAGATATTTTTCAAGTTTGAATGTTTAGCATTGTTATCGTATTAATCATGATAATGGAAAACTACAGGTAGTTTTGGGCAGTGATCTGGAGTGTAGCCTGAAAAGGTGGCACATATCCCAGAACTGCATGCACTAAACTAGGAAAACTAGGTCATAACCACATGGAAGAAGGATAACAACTGAGGTTGTAGCCTCATAACCACATGCATGTTTTGTTGTGGGTGCGGTTGGGGTGTAAGGCTTTTGGAAAAGAAATTCCATCGTAAGATCTTATCATTAGAGGTTGTGGACTAACTTCTAGGTGATTTAGTGCTCCTGAGAGGTATCAATAAGTTTTCATATTGTAGGCCCCACTTCCATAAGTAGAACTAGGAGGTCATATCATGTCATAAGAGAACTCAACTCACATTTACCTTGGAGAGATTGTAAAAGTGGTTAAATGCTGGCAGGGGTGGTTACAAAAATAATTATGTCCAAATATTTCTAGTGAAAATGGGATCTCTCGCACTTACAATAATATTTTGGTTTCCATGTAGCTTTTGAACTATTTCCAAAAATGTATTAGAAACTGTGTTGGATTCGAAAGGATGAGATAGTGCACAAAATTTTGCATACTCAGTAGGTCTATCAACTACCACAGATGACACTCTTTCCTTAAGACATGGGTAAACATGTAATAAAATCCAATGAGACCTCCTCCCAACGTTGACTTGGAATGGATAATGGTTGTAAAATGCTTGCAGTTTTAATTGTCACAACTTTATTTTGTTTGAAAACAAAACATTATGCCAAAATATTTTGAATATCAGTGTTGGCTTGAGGGGTCCTGACCCAGGTTTGGAGTTATCACGCAACCAACAAAACCATCCAACTACTGGCCCTTTCGGCAATGATCTTCTTGTGTAGATCAAAGTCTCACTCAAAGTAGTATAGGGGGGTGCTGGAATTTCCACACCCCGAGGAAGCTTTTGATTTGGTGGCCCTGATCAGACTTAGTGCAGATAATATGAAATATTCGTGCATGAACAATCAACATATCTAACCCTTCCGCAGATTATCATAGATTACTTGATATATTTTGCACACAGTATACTTCATTCAGATCTACTCATTTAACATTGACTAATTCATGCATAGATGCAATTAACCATTAACAGAAGTAAATACGAAATAATAGAAAAAATTCACATTGACAACAGACGACAGATAAGCAAATCACATAAGAATCCAGGTTCGCAAAAATGTCTTCTTAATTAAGAGATATTTCAATTCAATACAATCTACCTTTTGCGCATATAGCAGCAGAGTCCACACACAGCTCTGGACATAGGTATCTATGCACACAGCCAGAAAGAGCCTTTCTACCCAAAAAAATCTAGACTTAGATCAAAACATTAAGAAAAACATGTGTACATATCTGATATATTATATCCTTACTCGAATCAATCCTTACATATTTATACTATCATAAACACGTACATACCATGGTCTCAAACCATGGTTTGAGACTCATGGTTTTCCCTTTAAACCCATTACAATGATTTAGGGACTTTGACCCACCCCAAAGCCCCTTTGACTATTTGTGCGTAACACGTATAACAAAACTTAGACAAAAATAACCCAAAAATGCACCCCATGGGACTCGCTGCAACAGGACCCCAACAAAATCTCGTGACTTGTCCCAAGTCACGAGATTGTGTTTGCTTCATCATTGTCTTCAATGCTTCAATAGAGCTCTGGAGTGGCAAGATGACTTCAATACTCTACGCGGTAGCCCTCTGCGCTTCATTGACCAATTTTTATGTTGTTGGCCACTCAACTACCAAATTGATGCTACGATGTGTTTATTGGAGCCTTTTGAGGGTACTATCAAGAGTCTATGAGAGTTTCAGGGCTTCCTCAACCCAAGGTTGCATCCTTGTTTCCAATAGCTTCTCTCAGCAGCGTAGGCCCTCGATCTCTATACAAATTGCCTTGCCTTCATGCAATCAGGAAAGGCTCTGCATTGTTACCAAAGTGGGCACCAGAATCCTAATCTTTGTAAATGGATGTTCCTTAATTCAAAGCTCATTTCTCAATTTTTGGACCATTAGGTCCTTCTAAAAAAATTTCAAAACGCCCATGGACTCATCCAAAAGCATTCCACATTCAGCCACTATTTTTGCTACATTGTTTGTGGTTGCCTTTACCTCTGTTACATTCTGCGCTCGGACCTCCAGCAGTGTCTCAAGTTGGAGCTTCATCTATAGCTCAGCGATATGTTGCTCGAACTAGGCCTAGACAGTCTTTATCTCTGTGCACGATGCCTTTAACGCCACGTCCAATCTTTCCAGCTTTAATGTAGGTGCAGTTGATGCAGGGACAGTGACCTCTGGTAGGTCACCACACACTTGATTGATCATTGCTTCTAATGTGGCACGACGATCCTCAATTGTGGGGCACCTCTTCTGATGTATATTGCTTCTGTTGCAATTTTACTGCTTGTTGCTAAGACTTTTTGGCAGCGTGGAAGGCATGGGCCTCATGGTACTGCAATTCATTAATGATCATGTTGTGGATAGCATGGATCTTTCCACCCGGTAGCACCGCCAAATCGATGTTAATCTCTCCGCATGCATGTAGAGTAGTGCGCAAGGTCAGTGGCTCAACTATAATGGCTGACGTGGGGATTTGAAGTAGGAAGGTATCCAAGAGGGAGGGCACCACCATGCTGATTGGTTGTGCACTTATCTGTCAGAGACTGGAGGTTGTCACACTTGCTTCTTTTAGGCTTGCTTACTTCATGCTCTTATATCATTCCTACTTGTATTTTGAGCTCCTGTATGCCCAACAGTACCCCGTCGATAATGGATTTGTAATGTGCTTCCATGTTGGTTTAGATATACTTTGTGGCAAACTTTACTGTGTTCTCGATCTCTGTGAAGTCATCCTCATTGAGAGTGAGGTCCTCTCTTCCTACCAACTTGGACCCCTTCCACTTCGTGTGCAGACCCCTAGTGGCTTGAGAACCATGCTTAGTGCCTTTAGCGGTCTGTGTCTCAGGACCCTCAGTGTCGTCACCATCTTTTTCTGCAGCTTATTTCTTGAAATATATTATTTCCCTCTTCGTAGTAGCCTCAGGTTCTACTTTAGAGTCCTTTCCTTTTTGTTATGTATCCTTGGTCGTTCTTGTCTTGGTCGAAGTCTTCAACACTAATGAAGAGGCACCCCCTGTGGTGCGTGGCTCTAACTAGGAAAGTGACCATTCTACTGTGATGTGCACTAGGTCATCCTCCATGACCAGTACAAAAGTTCATACCAAACACCTTCTACAGTTCCATTCGCGCGGATATGAATATTGTGGAACGTATCTTTGAATTCTATAATCAGCTTATACTACTCATAAAGGGTTGGTGATAACCTTGGCTTTGAATAAATGGCCCGGAAGAGCGCAAAGTCAAAAAAAACCCAAAAAATATTTTTCTCTATGACTTTGGTTGGGATCTTCGAGTTCCATAGGGTTCTGTAGCATGCATCTTCGCACAAGTCTGGCTCAATATCAGTGATCTGTGTATCTTGAGGTGTTTTCCATTTAATGAGCAAAATAAGGATAAAAAATCACACATAATAGAAGCACTTCCCTTCCTCCTAAACTTCGTGCACATTAGCCAAAAACTCAGTGCACATGTAATGAGACCAATTGAATTGTATACCCTTCTCACATATCCCTGCTAGCACAATGAGGTGGGCCAGAACTTCCTTCGGCCTAAATTTTCTCATCACCTTACATGCGAAGATCAGTGTGCACATATGTACTGCAGGATCATTAATTTCGTGCACCAAGAAGCCACGGGTATTGCGCAAGACCTTGTCTTTTTCTTTGACATCCTTGGCCACTTTGCACTCCTACATTTTTCCACCAAAATTTGTCGCAGGGTCCTCCCCTTGGTCGAGCAAGCTAATGATCCAATGGATCAACACTACATTGATCAGAATTAGCCCTCCTAGCCATAATAAATCATCATGAATGAGGGCGAGTAGTTGACGCACACAAATGTCATTAATTGGGTTACGTCTGAAGTGTGGAATATGTAAGAGGTTCAACAATCCCAATTTTGTAGGCTCAATGCCCAGGAATTCGGCTCAAATCATACTATGCCAGCATCATAGGGGATATCCTACAAGTATATGGTGGGTACGAGCTTTGGGAATTTCTCCTGGTATTTCAGGTCCCATTCCTCCATCTTTAGCAGCAGAATCTTTGCGAACATATCGCCTTCAATAGGCACATTTTCTGGGAGCAATGACATGTTGATGTATGGCCACACCTTATCTAAATATTTAGGGAGCTTTACTAAGTCTTTTTACAGTGCGGCATTGGTAGGTAGCCTCGATATGGTATTTACTACTTATATGGCATCCTCCTCCATGATGGATTTAGCAAAGTCCACCATAGGCTTCTTCTGGCACTGAACAGAAGTTGAGCATGTCTTTGGGGTCTTCTAACGACGTGAATTCGAGGACCCCGAGGACTGTGACTTCTTAGTTTGGACAAACGTAGGGGTCTCAACAGCCTACATAGGGGTCTCTTCAGCTGGCATCGCAGAAGGGGTGGGCTTAGTTGTAGTCATGCTTGGTGAAATCAGGTGACCCAAACCTTGATGGCGTAGTGCATCCTCAAATATTGGATCAAGGCCAGACATAAGCTTCAGACAATACTTAGAGAGTGGAGAGCACAAATCGCAGAAACAACATAGAAATTAAAGGGAAGTAATATGATCCTTTCAATCATATTTATAGCGTAGGCACATCTTAAATGGTCTTTTTTTCATTAATGTAGCCCAATAAATGCTAAAATGGCTCCAAATATGGCATAATATCCTCATTAAATGAAATTTAGCTGCTTCTCCAAATAGTAAGAATGTTTTCTTGTCCAGATTTACTGTTCCAACAGCTATATTTTGGCACCTCTATGACCCAATCAACCTTTTGGCGCAGCTACTACACGCATGTCACACCTGTCTGTGCATCATCCATCCTTGCTGCGCATATCCATATTTCTAGCCATATAGACATTTGGTGCACGCAAGGAGAGGGTTGTCCCTGTATGGCCTCAATCGACTTCCATTGACATACCCAGGAAGGTTTTCTCCGCTTCATGTGGCCAGGCACATCGCACCTTTGTCTGTCATTTCCTTGACAATATATGGTCTGAGCCAATGCATTTTGAACTTCCCTGGGTGTCACGCATACTTTTTTTCATACAACAAAACCAAATCCTCTTTGTTAAAGACCTTATGTCTAATGTGCCTATCATGCCAAGCCTTTTCGTGCACCTTCTGCACCTGCTGATGGAAACCTGCAATGAATCGGTCCTCTTCTAGCGTAACCAACTGTGACAATCGTTCTTCCATAATATCCTTCTTTTCCATATTAGTGAATGCTGCAATGCGCAAGCTTGGGAAAATATACCCCATCATCATAGCAACTTCCTAGCCATACACCATTTAGAACATTGTATTTCCTGTCAACTTCTTGCACGTGTTTCTATATTCCCAAAGAACCGCAGGTATGTACACATCTCAATCATTTTGATTAGAATTGAAGATCTTAGTGAGCACAGTCTCCAATATCTTATTAAAATCTTCCACTGCACCATTATCCTATGGGTGATATGGAGTACTCTTCTGATGATGAATCTGGAATTCTTCTGTCAGAGCTCCAGTAGTTTCATTCACAAAGTGTGTACCCCAGTCGCTCATTAAAATATAATGCACCCAATCCAAGTCAAGATGTTCTCAAAAATTAAGTGTGCAATTGTGTTTGCACTACAATCCTTCACAGGCTTAGCCTCAGCCCATCTGGTCACATACGTTGTTGCAGTGACTATGTAATGTGCACCTATATTCTTTCCTGGAGGGTCAATAGGCCCGAAAAAATAAATGGCCCATTTGTAAAAAGCTTGAAACACCATTTTTTGGTGCAACAGAATCTCATCTCTACGCGACAGTTTTCCCCTCCTTTGGCATACATCATAAGTGTGACAATATGCATGTGCATCACTATGCACCGTGGGTCACCATAAACCAGCTTGTAGGATCTTCTAAGAAGTTTATTTCCCTTCATAGTGACCTCCTGCCGCCCCTCCATGAGCCTCAGCTAATATATCCCGTCTGTCGAATTCCAACACATACCTTCGTAGGAATTCATCTACACCCATTTTGTATAGTTGACCAGAAATTAGAGTAAAATCAGATGCACGCAATACCAACTCTTTCTTTTTTTGCAACGTATACTCCGTGGCCACACTTTTAGTGGTCAAGAAATGAATAATATCCCCAAAGTGATCATCGACTACCTTTATATAACATGGTTGTGCATATGGTAAGCCATATTCCAAGATAGTTGGCTCTTCTCCATTTTCAATGCGCGACAGAAGGTCTGGCCCAAAATTTAGTCTCCCAGGTTTCACAATTACTTCAAATTCATACTTCTGAAATAGAAGATACCATCTACAGATCTTCCCCCCCAAAACAAGATTATTGACTAGGTACTTCAGAGCAGAATGGTCAGTAAACATCTTAAAGTGGCCTCCCAACAAATAGTGGCAGAATTTCTACAGCACGTAGACCATAGTTAATCCTTCCCTTTCCGTAGTTGAATATTTATGCTCTACGCTTGATAATTTCCTACTTGCAAATGAAATAGGGTGGTCAATCTCTTCATCTCCTGGCTATGCTAAAATATCTCCCAACGCAATACAGGAGGCATCGACGTGTACATGGAATACCTTTGTCCAGTTTGGGAAGACCAATATGGGTGCAGTGACCATCTTCTACTTAAGTAATTCAAAGCTCTTATGGAAGTCCTCATCCCAAAAAAATGAGGCATATTTCTTTAGCAGCTTCTCCATGGGGATAAATGATCACCACGTAGCCTAGTATGAACTCCCAGTAATAATTTGTATGCCCCAAAATTGAACGCAACTGTTTGACATTTGCAAGAAATTTCAGGTTAAAAATAACAATGATCTTTGAGGCATCTGCCATCAATACTTGTTGGAAAACAATATTTCCTAGAAATATCCCTAATGGAACACAGAATATACACTTTTTCAAATTGAGTGAGATCTGATACTTTTGACAAGTATCTAGCATCAGGCGCAGACTCGACACATGCTTCTTCAGTAATCCAAAGATAGCCCATTCATTTAAGTATACTTCTAAGAACTTTTGGATGTATTCTTTGAACGTAGCCACTACTACGCACGAGAAGATAGTTGGCACATTATTCAGACTGAATGGCATGATTGTATATTTAAAGCATCCCCATTCTTTCACAAAGGTTGTCTTGCTTTTTTCTTCCAGCGCGATTCTGATCTAGTGGTATCCTGAGAAACCATCTATAAATGAATAGGCCTCCTTTCCTCCCACGTCGTCTAGGATCTCATAGAAAATGGGGTCGGGAACGAGTCATGTATGCAAGCATCATTCAATTTTCATAGATCTATGCAAATCCTTATTTCTCCCTTAGTTTTCTTACCCTACACCACCACAAGACTCACCCAATCTGATTCCTCGACTAGTTCTATAATTCCTACAACAACCATTTTCTCCAATTCCTCTTTGAATTTTTGCTTATATTTTGGATTCAGCCTATATGGCCGTTTCTTCACAAGTCGCACATCCGGTTTCAAGGTTATCTTCATCCCCCCAAGATCTCCTACTATCCCCTTCAGCTCAGAAAATTTTGTAGGAAACAGGTCCTGATATTCAATCAACAGCTCAACAACCTTTCCCACCATATCATCATCCCAGTAATCCCTGATCTTTGCTAATTTCGATTGTTCCTCTAATCCAATGTTGACTTGTCGAATATAAATAGGCTTAGTTACATCTAGTGAATCAATCATAGGTCTAGAAACTGCACAATGTCCTTCAGATGCAGGGATCATAATTTTCCTTGGATATTTCTCATTATATTCAACTGAAAAATTTCTACAGTTAACGACGTATTTCATCTGTGCATCCCATGCTGGCAAGGTGTGCTTAACCTTTTGTTTTTTGGTGTCAAAGATGACCTCCTAAATGTCCTGCAATGCCTCATCTGGGAATTCGAACCCACTTTCAAAACTAAAGGTCAAGATAAAACGTTCCGTCAGCAGAGTCCATTCATTGGTTCCTCGTTGCAACTCAGTTTCGAGGTACCAGTCTCTAGGCACCTTCCCCAAAGTGTGGATGAATAAATGCGCCCATTATAGCCTTAGCTCAGCACCCCATGATTTAGTCCATCTAGCTAGATGTTTGCACGGATCACCTTCTCCGGAATAGGTCTCTACCATTTTGGTATTTGGACACTCAAATCGTAGATGCATTATGTGGGTGCATTCTTCTGAGTTAGCCAAATTTCCTTTATTTGTTTCCCACCATCGTGCAGGGGTTTAGCGCAATGTTATATCAAGTGCATGGAATTTTTGTGCTTCTAGAACAAATTTTTCCATAAAAAGGCAATTCTCGTACCTCTAAGGATATTCACTGAAGAGCTTTTGTCACCTGATTACAACGCATTGCAAATAATTCATGCAAACAGTTCTGCCAATTCTTCATTTCTTCATCTAAATCTAAAAAGAAAGAACTTTCCTTCTCCCAGTTGTGTAATATTCCAAATTAGCTTTCACCTAGTTAGAATATTAAATTTTGTTTTTTCTTTTTGATAGAGGAATAAGAGGGTAGGGAGACCCATAAATATCCTTAGTAGGAATAAAATAAATCCTAATTTGAATAAGGAACATCTTAATAGCTTGATAAAGCACCCTCATGTGTGAATAGAGGTTTGAGCATGTGGATAGCGTCAAATTTGACCAAATCAACAACACTGGTATGGAGACAGTGGATAGTTAATGAGGGACATCGCAGTGTTAATGGGAGGAATTATCCATGAGAGAAGTGGCTTTAATGAGAGGGACCTAAGGTGAGAAGACTCACAATGCATATGAGGAGGGGGAAGGAAACCATAAAGGGCATGTTGATTATGGTTATGTTTTTGGTCTATTATGACTTCTTGCACACTTCAACTATTTAGCGGAATCTACTATGCTGTTTAGAACAAGGGTGTTCCCGAGCAGGAATCCCACCCTCATCCTCAGGGGACTTCAAGTGCCCACTAAGGAGAGGTTAGCGAGCTGCATTTCCACATTCCAGCATTAGGCCAAGCCCCATTATTCATCTACAACGCAGTTTCTTCCAGGGTTGTGTTGAGTTGTAGGGTCGAGGCAGTGGAGGATTGATAGGGCCATTTTCTATGTTTTTTTTTCCAGTGGAGAGGTAGCCTTTCCATTGGGAGGCCAACAAGAAATGTCCTAGAGAATTATTTTATCATTTGGCACTAGGCCAAGCTATTACCACCTCCTACAACGCAGTTTCCCTCATAGACTGTGTTATTTCAGAGAGCAGTTGCAATAATGTTTCAGTGCTTCAGTTAGAGGGTTAGGTCTGTAGTGAAGGGATCATCCTTTTACTTGGAGGATCTATTGGAGGAGTTCCATACATTTCTATATCAATTTCAACCACCTCCTTTGAGTTATTCAGTTGCATTGATTCTTCAGTACTAGAGATGTAGATCACTATTTTGTATTTTTTGTATTTCTAGAAACCCTTTCTGGGTTGTCTTGGAAATGTGCTTGGGAGCATAGATCTCTATCCCCGACACTTTTTGAGCCAAATATAAGTAGATAATTTTTATTACATTTTCCAGCTGCAGTTATATTCACTGGGACTGTGCTGTACTTGTTCTCCGACATTTTTCTATGTAGCAACATTTCATGTTTTGGCATATGTATTTAGTGGAGGCTTGTTTGCCTTGATTGTTTGAGTTGTGCCCTATTCATTGTACCTATTTGTTGCTGATTTGTTTAATAAAATTTCTCTACGTTTGTCTCACATCTTGGTGTAATTATATTCACTTCTATTTCCATTTTTATGTTCAAAATTATTGTTTTTCCTATTTTGGGATACTAAACTGGTATCAGAGCATAATCTTGGCTCAGCTTGTGTATTTCAGCCAATATGTCATCAGAAGAGGGATATCCTCTCACAAAAAGAGAGAAGAGGTATCTCAATATAAACAGGAGATATGACTATACAGATATTAGAGAAGACAAGGGTAAAACTCCCATACTAGGAGAGGAGGATGACAAGGATTTTCCTAAGCTTCTTCTCCAAACCATGCAAGATATTGCAAGAGAAAGCAAGGAGATGAGGATGGATAGACACAAGGAATCCCCTAAGGGGTTTCTACATGGAGAAGGATTTTCCATTTCACATCATTGGCATGATCAACTAGTGAAGCAGTAGGTTTCCCAATGCTCCACTATGCCTACATTCTTAGCAGTGGGAAATGGAGGATTTCAAGAACAAGAAACTCTTGAAGATTACTTTCTTGAGTATGAGTCTCAATCTTAGAGATTCAAAGATCATTTGAGATTTCATGATTTTTGTCAGATCAAGGACAATAGAAGACCCCAGCATCACAATAGAGGTGGAGGATTCATACAAAACAATGATCTTCACCAGATTATGGGTAGATTCTTCTTTCCTTCTTTTGATGGTTCATCCAAATGCACAGTCAAATATTGGGTAGAAAATCTAGACATATACTTCCATTTGAACCAAGTACCAGAGATGGAAGCCATCAAAACAGTAGCACTGAACCTTGATGGTGAGGCACATGATTGGTGGTTTCATGGTCTTTCTAAAGTGGGGCATGCCAAGGTGACTGCATATTCATAGTTCACCAGGAGGTTGTTGGAGAGGTTTGATCAAAGAGACCCAGAGGCACCTTTTATTGAGCGAGCTAAGCTCAAACAGTCAGGTAAATCCAGAAACTTACATTTCTGAATTTTTAAAACTTTCTGTTATGGTTCCTGATTTATCTACAACTAGGAGGGTCTATATGTTTATTGATGAGCTAGCATAGCCTCTACGTGGGTTGGTTAAATAAACCAAACCAACTACCCTTCAAGATTTTGTTGAAAGGGAAAGAGATCTACAAGATGCTTTTCCAAGGGAAAAGGAACCATTTCAGCAAAAACCCACTTTTCCATCAAAGGGGAAAGATATGAAGGCTCCTCCTTCAAAGGAGAGCCAAAACAAAGGACCTCTTAGTTATGATGTCCGAAGATACTTAAGGAGAAGGAAGCTTCGCTTCATGTTGGCTTGAGGGGTAGGAGTCCTGACCCAGGTTTGGAGGTTAAAGGTTTCCAACAAACCCCTATACTACTGGCCCTTTCGGAAATGACCTACTTGCGTAGGCCAAGGTCTCACCCGAAGTAGTATGGGAGGGTGCTAGAACCTAGTTTCCGCACCCTGAGAGAGAGGAGGTAATTCGAGGCATATCTAGGTTGTAGCTTATTAGGCTCGCATAGAAGGAGTCTATTCGTAGCTCTTTTAACATTGTAGTTAGCATATAACCATAACAAATCTATCATTTCTAATCAGTACATTCACATCCACATGCATATTTCCAAAATACCATCACAGAGCACTATAATCGCAGTCAATACCAGATCACAGATATACTCATGCCAATTGAAAAATACAAATACATTCGCAACTTAAATAAATATCATAGATGCACTTCAGTAGTAAACATAACCAATTCAGATAACACACAGATACTTTAGCTATACTTCGCATTCATTAATATCAAAAATCCACTTGCAACCCAAACACAGTCTGTGCACACAGCCTAGCAGGGTATGCACACAGCAGGACTGAGGATCTCCACACACATGGCCAGCAGGAGTCCTTTCCCCAAAATAACCCAAACAGATCTTAAAAATTCACACATAGCACCAATCTATCGACTTTCCTACTTACTAGAACCAACTAACTATCTATTTATAATATCATAGCATTCGCTATCCTATGGTCTGCAAATTGTGGTTTGTGGACCCTAGAGCTACTCTTTAACCCATTACAACACATTAGGGGCTTTGACCCACCTCAAAACCCCTACGCAGGACTAAATTTAACAAAATTGTACCAAAAATGCAGGTTAGGGAACCCCGTTCAATAGGCCCCCAACAAAATCTTATGACTCGTCCTGAGTCACTACAGCCGTGGGTTTTCCATATTCGCCTGCAACTACTTGATCACATCAACCAGCAGGGGCAACACGTTTTCGCTCTACGCAACAGCATTCTAAGCAATCTCCACCAACTACTGTGACATTGGACCTTCTGTATCAACAATGATGCTCTCCAAAGTCTGGTTCAGCTACTCAACTACGATATCGACGTCTAGAGAGAGCTTGAAGGCTTCATCGACCCAAGGCTTAAGGTGGTCACTGAGGACCTTATTTTTCTAGCAGAGCTCTTCAATTTCATCTCTTAGTGTGGTCGGGCACGCAGTCGTGCCAGGAGTTGGGCGGGGATCAGAGTAGGCATAGTGGCTTCCAGCTACTTGAACTCTTCTTCTTTCTGGTGCAGCTCTTAAGTAAGTTTGCACAGGATAGGATCATGTTGAACCTTAGTCCACATCTGCATAGTTTTCCCCAATAGTCCTTCTCCCTGAGAAATCTAATCTGTGATGACATTGGTGGCCTCTGTGACTAGTGTGGCTCACTGGGCCCTTACCTCAAGTGGTGTTTCCAGCTGTAATTTGGCCTGAAATGCTGCAATCTATTGTTCCGTCTCTAACTTGACTGCCTGGATCTCAGTCCTTGAAGACTTGAGTGCTACAAAAAGCCCCTTAATGTTGGCCTGGGGGGTGGAAGAAGTCGGGATATCTTCAGTGAAATTTGTGTAGAGCCTACTGATTAGGCATTCCAACTCTGTCTGCTGCACGGCGGTGAGGGTAAATGCAGCCTATGCCTAGGATACCTCAGCGGTCTTCTCCACAATCATTTACTCAGCTCTACTGAGCTGCTGGTGCACTCAGTGGTATTTTTTTTTAATCTCTTCGAACAAGGATGTGTGGAGGACCTATAATGGTTCATGTGGCAGTTGGGCTATGTCCAATTGTAACTCTACGCAGGCCTCAACTTGCACTCCTAATTCAGGTGGACTCAGCATGAGGGTTGCGCCAGGAAAATGGCAAAGGCGGCTTTCCATTGTAATGATTAATCTACTGCTTGTCGCTAGGGCCAGTCTTTCCTGAATCATACTTGTTTGGAGGGTGTCAGTTTTGAGTTGCAGAGCCCGGAGCTCAGCCTGGAGTGTATCGACCGTGGCTTTCTGCTGCTCTTCCATAACCATCCATTTTTCTTATGCTACGAGGGTGACTGCATCTACGATCTTCTCCAGGTATTCTTCTATCATAGTAACTCATGTGTCTCATTCTAGCCATTGAGCTCATTGCTTCTTCGGTGGTCCTTTAACAGGGTCACCAGTCCATTTCATACCTCAAGGAGTATCAACACCTCCCACATCGAGACCCTCTACGCCCAGATCCTTCTGTGAATCCCTCTGCAAACCCTTCTATGATTCTGAGTCCACTCCCTTCCCATTACTCTTTCCCTATCCTTCCTTCTATGGTTCTGGGTCCACCCTTTTCCTGTACTCTTGCCTTGTCCTCCGGTTTCTTTGATGATGGTGGGTTGGGTGACCTTTCCAGTGCTCGTACCTGTAGTGTCCTTCATACTTTATTTGAAGTTGAGTTTCCAATGTGGTGGCCAAGTAGAAATAAAGTGATCCACCTCTTGGATTACTTCCATATACCGGAGTGATACCCATGCAGGATTCTTGTGGCCCCTGGTCTGGAAATTATGCATTATTACTTGGAATGTTACGATGCTCTTGCACTTGTAATAAATGGATAGTGACAAGCGTGGCCGAGAGTGAATGGAAGCTGTGAGCTCACTCTGAAATAGGATCCAGAAGACCTTATTGTCTTCAATTCACTTTTCATCCTTCGAATCCCACAAATTCGCATACCATGCCCCTTCGCACATATCCGGCTCTAGCTTGGGGAGGATCGAATCTTCTAGGGCTTCCCATGCGACCAGTGTGATGAGGAGAAGCAACCAAGAGTAACAGAAGGCCCTTCCATGATCCTAGGCTTTGCGCATATTCTCCAGGAATTCAGTGCACAGGAACTGGAACCAGTTGAAGCAAACCCCCTTTTTGCAGCAACCGGCTGTAATATTCCTAGATTAGCATGCAACTAATTAGAATATTAATTTTTCTCTAAAACTATAATAGATGAATAAATGGGTGAGGCCCATAAACATTTCTAGCAGCAATAAAGTCCCTCTTAATGTTAAAATGGATCATGTAAATAACTGGATCTAGCACTCTCATGTGTGAACAAAGGTCATGCATGTGGACAAAGTCAACTTTGACCAAGTCAACAACACTAATATGGGAGGAGTGGATCCTCAATATAGAGAACTCAATATGAATGTGGACTAGTTTAGACAACTATATGAGACCTAGATTGAAGGTTGATAGGTGTGAAAATGGTTGGAATAGGTTGAAGAGGTCAACCTTGACCAAATCAAACAACGTTGTTATGGAGGAGTGGCTTTAATGATGGGACATCGCAGTTTTGGAGGGAGATTGATTGTGTGATGGTGGAAACCTTAATGAGTGGGACCTAAGGTGATAAGGCTCACATTGTTTATAAGGAAGTGGATGGCAGCCATATGGGGTAGCTTATTAATCATATTTTGATATGTCTGTTTAGACTTTGCTTTCTTTAGCTGTTTAGCTAAGATTGCTGGTGTTGTTTAGCACAAGGTATTATTGTTTAGGAATTACATCTTTTTCCTTGAGAGGCCTCTTGGGAGAGTCCTAATATTTCATTCCAAACATCTAGTATTCTAGCCAAGTTTCAGTCTTCAGCTACAGCATAGTTTCTGTAGAATATTGTGTTGTGTTGCAGGGTGTTGCAGTGGAGGGTTGAGAAACCCACTTTCTGGGCTATTTTTTCATAGGAGGGAGGATTCCTTCTCTTGGGAGATCAGTTTGGAGAGTTCTTGAGCTCATTTCAGACCTTTGTTAGTAGGCCAAACTATTCCACCACCTATAGTGTAATTCCAGTCTGGAATTGCGTTATTTTGGAAGGCAACTTCAGTAAGGGATTTTGTGGCTCTGTTTGAGTGTTTTCCGGTGATTGAAGGGATCAACCTTTAATTGGAGGAGACCTTAGAGAGGATCTGCATAATATCTATATTATATCAGCCCCCCTATCTTCATGTGCTTCAATTTTCAATGATTATTTAGTCCTTGGGTTGTAGACCACCATTTGTATTGGGTGTGTTCCTTGAAACCCTTCCCGGGTTCTCTTGGATTTGTATAAATGAGACTAGATCTCAGTTTTTGAGAAATATTGTTTAATATATGAGTAGATATACTATGTTTTCTCTTTATGTAGTAATTTTATGTTGCAGTAGTTTTAGGGTTTCAGTGTTTTTGAGCTATACTTGGTGTGGGAGGCTTGTTTACCTCACCTAATATGATTTGTTTCTGATCTCCTCTTGGATTTAGGTGTCATATTTTCAGATCTAATGGATCTAAGGGCTGCTTTTGTTTTTTATAGCATATATTTCTAAAAATGCGTTATTTATGCATGTGTTGCTGATTTTTCCCATTTTGGGATATTACAGTGGTATCGGAGCATAATCTTGGCTCAGCCTATAAGTATTTTGCCATTATTCTATAAGAAGAAGAAGAGAAGGAGAAGAGATATAAAATGGTGGAAGGAATGAGCTTGGTCTCATCACTTTTCAGATCTATAAAGAACCTGTCCAAGGAGGTTAAGAAGATGAAAGAGAAGAAATGCAATGAAACTTATAGAGGGTTTCAAGAAGAGGAAGGACCATGTACTTCCTATTCTCAAAAGAAATAACTAGTGTTGCAAAGAGATCCAAAGCATTACACCTTGCCCTTTCCTTTTGAGGAAGAAGACAAGAGGCATGGAGATGGAGGGCACTTAGAACATGAGATCCTGAGTGGATACCTTGCAGAATACAAGTCTCAACCTAGAGCTTTCCAGGAGACTCTAACTCTTCCTCAGTTTATTCAATTTGAAGTAGAAAGGAGGCCTTGTAGCAATAGGAGAATGAGGGGCAATAGATTTCTATTGTCTACTTTTGATGGATCATCCACATGTACATCAAAGGCTTAGGTGATGAATCTAGATGCATTCTTCCTACTACATCCAGTGGTAGAAAGAGGGGCTGTTGAGATTGCAGTGCTGCACCTTGAGGGTAAAACAAGCACTTGGTGGTTCAACCATTTGAGTCATGAAAGAGTGACTAATTTTGCAGATTTCACTCAAAGGGTGATCAAAATATTTGACAAGAAGAAATCAGAGGGGGGGGAGCCTTCACCACCACTTGAGAAGACTTGTACCAGCGCTGACATAACTATGGAGGAGCAACCATCATCCTCAGCGGTTGGGGGAGCCAACACATTGGAAGGAGGAACCCTTGTAGCCATACAAGATGCTCCCAAGCTTCACCAAGGTATGCATGAATTTCCACGTTTTTTTATTTCAGCAAATCTTATGGAGGGTTGTGGAAATTTTCCTTTACATGACAAAGGGTCAACACATACTGCTGATTTGGAGCAGCAGACTTGCACTGTGTTGTGCAGCCTTGATTTGTTCAAGGAAGGGATAAGAAATCATCCTCATGTGTCATTATTGAGCTGCACACAACACTTGGGGTGGGGGTGTATACTTGTGGAGGATAGGATGAGCTTTTTCCTAAACAATCCAATGCAGAACTCTATGTTCAACATTGATCTTGAGCATGAGACAGAAAATACACCATTGAGGAGGTTAACAGTGTTGTCATTAAGCAGCAGTGAGGAGTTGGAGGCCCAGCTATCATTAGAGCATTCTGATGACCATTACACTTGTATGACATTGGATGAGAAGATGATCAATGAGATACACTTTGTCTTTCATCATTATGATGGATCTATTAGGATTAGCATTGTATATGCCTATGAGGAGGTTTTGCCTTCAGCATACTTGGATCTTTATGGATTCAAGATGGTCATTGGTGTGGGGTATTCTCTAGAGGATCTCCAAGGGGTTGCATTTCAACATCCCATGAAATTCAAAGGTAGAAATTTTATTTGGGAGGATGGTAGTCTTGATTGGAGGAGAACCAATATGGAGCATGGTGGGAGACACCCACATGTGGATGAATGGGTGTGGATGGTGAGCAAGAGGTTGGTGAGCCACTTGCATATTTATGACACTGGGCAACATGAGGCATGGCTACGTTGGCTACTCTTGAAAGATTTTGGCCATCATGTGACATATCCTTCTCCAAAGGGTATGTTGGTGGAGGAAACTTGGTAGGACACTTGCATCATATGGTAGCAAGGAGTTTGGGTGCATTATGTTGATATTACATTCTTCATGTCAATAATCATATCTTCACCTCATGATTTGTATGATGGAGGTGTGAGGGAGCATCAAGAGTTATTGTTGCTTTGACTACTCTTGGGAGAGTATGGGTAGAATTTTTCCCATACTTGGCATGATATTTCTGAAGGAAGGGGTGGCACAATCAAAATGCAAAGAGGCTACCCTTCAACATTGGAGGATAAGGAGGTGCTTCCACATAGGAAGGATATCTCCCCACATAGCAACATGATGGTGGATGAATTTCACATGTGGCATGTCAAAGAAAGGAGTCATGGAGTGACAAGAGCCTTATCACTAAGGCCAACAACGCTGTCACTTGAGGGTATGTTTCTATTGATGGAGTGTTCCAAGGGGAGTATGCATCCCTTCACTTTGCAGACTTTTATGAGAAGATTCTCATGAGAGGACTCATCCATGGACCTCACTTTCAGCCTACTCACTATGCATGGTAAGAAATGTATTTATGTACTTATTGATCATTTCATTGAGTATTTACATTATCTCGCCATCTATGTACATTGCATTGCTCCACAAGAGGGCAAGATTATTTTTGGGTTTCATGGTCATTCTAGGACCAAAACTTATGATGGAGATAACCCTTCTCTAAATGACTTTGGACAAGTTTTTTGTCATTCTTATTGTGCTTAGCTGATATATAATGCTATTTACTACCTCATAGTAGATGAGAAAACATGCACAACTATTATCTTGTTAGAGGACCACTTGTCACATGATGTTCTAAAACAACAGTTGGAAAGACAACATTGTATCCACTTGAGAGACCATTGGTATCATCCAAAATTGCACAATACCTTCAGCATTTTTCTGATTTGGATGCCATATGGTGATGATGTGCCATTCATTTTGTATGGGATGGTTTGGGCCAGCATGATTCATGACATTAGAGAGAGGATATTTGGAGATCCGAACTTCTTCTTGCCACTTGAAGGCAACATTATTTCAGCCCAAGATCAGCAGCTACTCTAAAATTATCATTAGTGGAGAGAGGGACATCATGGGGTAGGCTATTTTGTCTACCATGATCAGTTATTCAGCCCACCTACATTGTAGGAGCCGAAAGTGGAGGAGAATTTTAATGACTTACCATTTTGGAGGGTGGCTCATTTTGTATGCATGATAGCTTGGGGATGGGAGATTCACATGAGGATGTTAGACCCCAATATATATCAGACCTCATGCCTCAAGAAGGCCTCTATTCAGTGCATTATTGCCTCCATGGGTGTTTTACTTCTACATGATGATAGCTATTTGGGATGGTCTCCAAAAGCTACCTTGCACACTTGGGAGGGGAAAATTGGAGATGTATTGATGAGGAAACTTATTGTTCCTTGGAGGAATTTATCATATGAGGATGATACAGGAGGGGGAGAGGAGGCTCTTCAGTTCTATCCTTGCAGTTGCTTGAGGAAAAGCAACATTTGGGAGGGGAGGACTGTAATATTCCTAAATTAGCTTGCAACTAATAGGAATATTGATTTTTCTTTTAGCACCTAGTTAGATGAAAAAATGGGGAAGGAGACCCATAATTATTTGTAATAAGCATAAAATACCTCTTGATGTGAAAATGGATCATGATAATAACTGGATCAGGCACTCTCATGTTTGAACAAGGACTAATGGATGTGGACAAAGTCAAGTTTGACCAAGTCAACAACACTAATGTGGGAGGAGTGGATCAACAATAAAGGTAGCTCAATATGAATGTGGATTAGTTTAGAAAGCTATATAAGAGCTGGAATGAAGACCCTTAGGTGTGAAAAGGGCTGGAGCAGGTTGAAGAGGTCAACCTTGACCAAATCAAATAGCGTTGTTATGGAGGAGTGGCATTGATGAAGGTACAATGCAATTTTGGAGGGAGATTGATTGTGTGATGGTGGAAACCCTAATGAGTAGGACCAAAGGTGAGAAGGCTCACATTGTTTATAAGGAAGAGGATGGCAGCCATATGGGGTTAGCTTCTGAATTATATTTTGATATGTTTGTTTAGACTTTCTTCTCTTCAACTATTTAGCTAAGATTTCTGGTGCTGTTTAGCAGAAGGTATTCCTGTTTAGGAATTCCATATCATTCCTTGAGAGGCCTATTGGGAGAGTCCTGATCTATCATTCCACACATCTGAAATTCTAGCCAAGTGTTAAGTCCCTATATTAATAGTGTAGCCCCTTATTATGTTAGTGTATCCCCCCTTATTGTTATTATTGTACCCCTGTAACCCCCATATTGTTATTATTGTGCCCTTACATTATTATTTTTAGGTCGGTTAGGATTACTTTGTGGCCCCACTAGGATTATATTGTGGCCCCATGGACTCCTATATATAGAACGAGGTTTTGTTCATTTATATCATCAAGAATTGTTCATTTATGTAATGTATTTGTTGGGTTTCCCCCTCGAAGTGGCTCATTTCTAAGGCGTTGATATGTCTTATCTTCTCTTTTGGTGGTTACACAACATTTGGTATCGAGCTTTGGATTCTGAGGTTGTTGCTCCAAAACGGTCATCGTGGAGATTTTTAGTATAATTTTTTTCTATGAAGTTTCAAAAAGCTGAAATTTTTAGGGTGCGACGAAATCCAGGAAGAGTTTTAAAAATTTAGGAAGCTTGGTTAGCAATATTTTCGAAGATATGATCTATGGAAGTTAGGTCTTTTTCGAGGCTCCAAACAGGGTCATCGTGGAATTTCGCTATAACGTTTTTCTACGAGTTCGAATCCCAAATTCCTATGGTGTGGGGATTGAAATCCTAAAGAAATTTGTCAAACAATTTGAGTTTTTACCGCAATATTTTTGGAGATATGATCTGTGGAATGTAGTGCTTTTTCAGGCAACTAAATTTCATCTCAAAGAGGTGATCGTTGGAAAAGTTCAATAACTCTCGCTCTGGGAATCGGATTGGAGTGCCGTAAAAAATTTTCACAAGTAAACAGACTGTAGTTTCTTGGCTATCAATTTCAGAGACAAAGGACGAAACAGTGACAAGTGGCAAGTCATACAAGTTCGCTCTACTGAACCAGTCCATAATTAGGTCATTGTGGGAGATTGGACATAACTTTGTCTTGGGGAATCAAAATTAGGTCAGACTTGTGGCATTCAAAAGAGAATTTAGAGGGCTATTTTAGTGCTGAATTTTAGATATTGAAGAGCCGTAATCACAGATATAATACAATTTCAATATCGATCTCCTCAAAAGAAAGTAAAAGGTGTGTATTGTTTTTCCCGAATTGCATAAATCTTCTTTGAAAAACGAGTTTGAAGTGATTCCAAGGGCCTATTGAGCATATATTTCAGTATTTCATTCTGAAATTCCTCCTATAAAGAATTAAACACCAATTAAGCCCTCATAAATCTATACTATGATGCATGAAGTGGAAGAATTGCAGTATGAGATATCAAAATTACGGTACCAAGTGCAACAAATTTCGATCTTACGAAGAGCAACCGAAGATGAAATAGATGGTTTAAAAGAAGAAATGGAGGCTAAGTTGGATGGTTTGAAGGATCAAATAATAGCTAATATGGATGATAAATTAGTGGAAGATCACAACGAGCATCAACAACAAGTTCTCCAACTCTCAAAGGATAACCCAACTTTGGTGCATAATCTAATGAAACAACAGGAAGATCAACATCACATCGAAAGAAGTTATGAAGCAGTCATAGAAACAAGAACTCGACAAGTACGATCAATTTCAGAGTATCTCAGCAAGTGGAAGAACTTTCTTGTAGAAGATTTCACATGGGAGGATGAGAATTTTATACAGAAGCATCAAGAAATAATCAAGCGTTGAGGACAACACTTGTTTGAAGGAGAGGGGCATGTTAAGTCCCTATATTAATAGTGTAGCCCCTTATTATATTAGTGTAGCCCCCCTTATTGTTATTATTGTACCCCTGTAACCCCCATATTGTTATTATTGTGCCCTTACATTATTATTGTTAGGTCGGCTAGGATTACATTGTGGCCCTACTAGGATTATATTGTGGCCCCATGGACTCCTATATATAGAAGGAGGTTTTGTTCATTTGTATCATCCAAGAATTGTTCATTTATGTAATGTATTGGAGGTTTCCCCCTCGAAGTGGATCATTTATAAGGCGTTGATATCTCTTATCTTCTCTTTTTAGTGCTGGTTACACAACACCAAGATTCAGTCTTCAGCTACAACGCATTTTCTGCAGAATATTGTGTTGTGTTACAGGGTGTTGCAGTGGAGGGTTGAGAAACCCACTTTCTGAGCTAGTTTTTCATAGGAGGAAGGATTCCTTCTCTTAGGAGATTAGTTTGGAGAGTTCTTGAGATTCAGATCTTTGGCATCAGGCCAATGTATTTCCATCACCTACAATGTAATTTCAGTCTGGAATTGCGTTATTTTGGAGGGCAACTTCAGTAAGGGATCTTATGGCTCTGTTTGAGTGTTTTCCTGTGATTGAAGGTTTCAGCCTTTCATTGGAGGAGACCTTGGAGTGGATTTGCATCAGATCTATATTATTTCAGCCTCCTATCTTCATGCGCTTCAGTTTGCAATTATTCTTCAGTCCTTGGGCTGTAGATCACCATTTGTATTGTGTGTAATTCCAGAAACCCTTCCCGGGTTCTCTTGGATTTGTATAAAGGAGACTAGATCTCAGTTTTTGAGAAATATTGATTAATATATGAGTAGATCTATTTATCTCTTTAATTTATAAGTATAAACACTCATCATACCGCGCTGTCACTTTTATGCAGTAATTCTGTGTTGCAGTAGTTTTGGGGTTTCAGTGTTTTTGGGGTTACACTAGGCGTGGGAGGCTTGTTAACCTCACCTAATATGATTTGTTTATGATCTTCTCTTGGATCTAGATGTTATAATGTCATATCTAATGGATTAAAGCATTGATTTTTATTTTTATAGCATATATTACTGAAAATGTGTTTTTTATGCATGTGTTGCTGAGTTTTCCATTTGGAAATATTACACATATTTATTTGCCCCTACATCGTAGTTTCTTTCCAGATCTGCGTTATTTTGAGGGAGGAGTTGCTGGGTGGTTTTGACACACCATTTGGAGAGGATATTTTCTAGTGAAGGGATCATATTTTCATCTAGGAGATATATTGGAGGAGGCTGGATTATCTCTTATATTATATCAGCCACACTTTCCAGATCTACATATTGCAGTGAATCTTCAGCCCTAGGGCTTAGATTCCCATCATGTACATGGTGTTTTGCTGAAAACCCTTGAGGGGTTCTTCATTGGAGGTGGTATAGTGCCTAGATCTGTATTAGATTTATCTTTTGAGGCATATATCAACCCATGTTATTTTTTATCATCATTTTCGATAGCAGTGTCTTTTAAACAACGTTGTAGTAGTCTTCCAACTCCTTATATTTAGTAGCAGCACCTATTTTGAGGGATTTTGTCCTTTGGAGGCTTGTTCTTTCTTATTGTACATATTATGGCCCATTTCTTATGCATATTTTGCTGCTATTATAATGAATGAAAGGTATCCATATTGGCCTCTTAGTTTTATGTAATGTTTACACTGCTATTTCCATGGTTTTGCACTATATTCCTTCTTTTCCCATTTGGGAATATCACATTTTACCTCAGCCTATGAGTGCATTAACTGTAGGAAATTATCTCAAATACATGCCTAAGTTTAGTGGTGAGGGAGAGGTAACATCTGAAGAACACCTTGCTGATTTTTATGCCTATGCCGACAATCCAAATATTGAGCATGAAGATGTATGGATGAGGGTTTTTATTCAGAGCCTTGAGGGTGATGTTAGGAAATGGTTCAGATCTTTGAAAACTGGTAGCATTACTAGAATTGAAACACTATATGATACATTTTTAAGGAAATAGGGTGATAATAAAGATTTTCTGTATTATATCACTGAATTTTGGTGCAATAAAAAAGAAAAGAAGGAGAACCAATTTTTGATTTTTCTAAGAGATTCAATAAGATGTATAGAAAAATACATATTGAAATCAAGCCTACTGAAGGTTTAGCCAAAATAACTTATGCTAGTGCCTTTTATCCTAATTTTTGTTTATTATTAAGAGAAAGAATATCTACAACACTAACACAAATGCAGGATAATGCATTGGAGGTAGAATATAATGTGTTAGCAGTTGAAAGGCTCAGAGGAGGGATTGACAGAGAAAAAAGAAGCAAAAATATGAAGTTTCATCTTTAGGAAATTTAAACATAGATCCTAAGTTAGATCAGATGACCAAGATGGCCAAGTCATTAACTACTGAGATGTCCAAGCTCAATATGGAAGCAAGACCAGCTACTAGTAGAAATGTTTCATTTGATTATCATAATAGGCAACTGTTTATAAGACTTAATGTTCCTCAAAATTTTCAGCGAGAAAGAAGAGATGATGATGATCAAAAAGTGCAGCCCCCTTTGCAGAATGCTATATTTGAAGATGAAGAGGAAGTTGAAAGGTTGGAAAAAGGTGCTGATAACAATTATCTAAGAGATAAAGAAGGGTTGATTCATCTTACACAAGCAAAGTATGAATATTTCATGTCATATACTCAGAATAATGAAGAGATTTATGATCATTCCATGATTGCAGCTAATCAGCAAAGTAGATACAATCTCAGATAAAAAAAAATTGATGATAATCCAAAGCCTGTTGCACAACCAAAGAATAATAAGGATGCAGTTAAAATTCTAGCATAAAATCAATTTTTTGAACCAAGCGGACCGAAAATTCCAGTAAAAATTAGCCTTCCTTCACTTGAGGTAAAAATTTCCCACAAGCTGTCCCCTATTTTCAATTTTAAGAATGAGATACAAAAGATAAATATTCTTGTTCATCTTATAGAACTCATGAAGAATGATGATTTCAAAAATAATTTTATGAAAGCTCTTCATCCTCCACCTACCGAAGTAGCCTATGATTTTGTTGACCTTCAAGATGACAAGCCCACTGTTATTTTAGGTCCATTGGTAGAAAACATAGATGAATCTACCCATCCCTTCTATATATCTCTGAATATTCATGATATGATCTTGCATAATTTCATAATGGAATCTAGAGCCTCACATAATTTAATGCCCAAGGTAGTCATGGATGAACTAGGTCTTGAAGTAACTAAAGAATACCAGGATCTCTACTTCTTTGATTCCCAGAAAGTTCAATACCTTGGTGTCATCAAAGACCTTGCAGTAAGCCTTTTTTAGTTACCCATGAGAGGAATGGTGATGGATATTGTTGTAGCTGACATTCCTCCTAGATTTGGCATGTTACTTCCTAGGTCATGGATTAGAAGGATGGGATGAACTTTGCTAATGGATTTCACTTATGCTACTGTCCTTGTTTTTGGAGGAGAGAAAATAATAATTTATACAGAAGCTCAACTGGCATATATCATTAGTGACAACAAAGATCCCACTAATCATATAATTTATGCTAGAACAATTGACGTAGGTTAAATCATTTTACATATGGATAATTCTTCCCTGCGTGTATAAAATATGAAGATTTTGAAGCCTGTTGAAAAACATATCAGTCATGAGGGTTATAAGTTGTGGAAGATTTATTTTGATGGTTCATGTTATAAAGAGGGATTTGGTGCAGGAATAGTTCTCATTTCCCCTTTGAAAGAAAGGTAAACTTTTTATTTCAAACTTGAATTTGAAGCAACTAATAATGTGGTTGAATATGAAGCTCTGCTGATTGGTTTAAAAACAATGAAAGACATACTGACTCATATATTACCAGAATGTAGTATGGAGCATTGCAGAAGAATCATTCCTAGCCTTTAACATTTCTTTTGTTCCAAGAGAAAGTAATATTTTGGATGATTCACTTTCTATTTGAACAATATCATTCAAGATTCCAATACCTATAAAGCTTAAATATGAAGTGGAAGTTAGGTTTAGACCTAGGATTCCTGATAATGCCAAGCATTGGAAAGTTTTTGAGGATGATCAGGAGATTAGAAGATTCATTGAAGTTGTTGAAGAATTTGTTGTCCTAAACATTGATCAGGATGAAGATCTCATGAATAATCTTATTGATTTTCAAGATACCAAAATATGAAAAAACAGATTGTTGATCAGCTTATGAAAAAACATCATTGCTGATCAGATTGTTGATTCAATTGCCTACTAATCATATTCCCAAGGGGTTAATCCAACTTGAGAAGCTCTTTGATCACAATGATGTTTTAGTCAAACCACAGTTAGCTGAAATACAAGCAGAATTGGAAGATTTCAATTTGGGCACAAAAAAAGAACCGAGGTATGTTAAGTTCTCAAAAGCTTTATCAGAAAAAAGAAAGATTGAATACCACAAGATGTTTTGCAAATTTGTTGATGTTTTTTTCTTGGAAATATGAGGATCTTAAGAAATATGATACAACCATCATTGAACATAGGATACCATCCCGACATAAATTAAGACAAATCAATCCACTATTGTTACCGGTGATGGAGAAGGGAGTGAATAAACTTTTGGATGCCAAAATAATCATCCCATTGAGATACTTAGATTGGGTTGCTAATGTAATTCCAGTAAGAAAGAAGAATGGTGAAGTCAGACTATGTGTAGATTTCAGGAATATTAACAAATTCTCTAAGAAAGATAATTATCCATTGCCAAAGATGGAGCATATTCTTCAAAAGGTAACCGGGTCAGATATAATTTCCATGTTAGATGGGTTCTTCGGGTATAATCAAGTTTCTGTTTGGCCAGAAGACTAAGAGAATACATCATTCACTACTCCTTGGGGAACATTTATGTATGCAAAGATTCCATTTGGGCTTATGAATGCCGGAACCACTTTTCAGCGTGCTATGGAATTTGCATTCATTGGAGAAAAAGATAAATTCTTGGTCATATATTTAGATGATATTAGTATTTTTTAGTTTCAGATCAAGAACACCTTCAACACTTGAGACAATTATTTGTTAAATGTAGGAAATATGGTATATCATTGAATCCAAAGAAGTCTCATTTTTCTCTTAAATAAGGTAAGATGTTGGGTCACATAGTTTCTAAAGATGGAGTAAAAATTGATCCTGAAAGAGTGATTGCAATTTAGGAATGGACACTTACAAGATCCAAGAAAGAGATTCAATCTTTCATTGGTAAGATCAATTTCTTAAGAAGGTTCATTCCAAATTTTTCTGAAGTGGTGAAGCATATTACTTACATGCCGAAGAAGGAAAAATAGTCAAAGTGGACAATTGAAGCCATAAATTCATTTGAACTGATAAAAATAACTATCATTGAAGCACCTCAGCTGATAAGCCCTGAATACTCAAAAACTTCTTGATCTTCTCATTTGCCTCTCAATATACTAGTGCTTCTGTTTTGTTACAAAACGATTCAGAAAATAAGGAAGCTCCCATAGCATTTTTCAGCAGATCCCTTAGAGATGCAGAATTGAAGTATGAAATGTTGGAAAAGCATGCTTATGCATTAGTGAAATCTCTGAAGGCTTTTAGAGTTTATATTGTGCATGCTCAAGTTATTGCCTATGCACCTTCATCTATTGTTAGAGAAATATAAGTTCAGCTTGATATTGATGGAAAAATAAGTAAGTGGGTGACTAAAGTTCTTGAATTTTATTTAGAGATAAATCCTACTAAACTAATAAAAGCCAAACTACTAGCTGAAGAAAATTGTAGATTTTTTGGCTTGAATTTCATGGATGACAACTTTGAAGGGAAAATTTCTGAACCTATTGACAACATGAAAGTGGATGTAAAGCTTTCTAAGTGTAGCTGGTATAAATATATCATTTATTTTCTGCAACATTTTGAACCTCCTCCAAATTTTAATATAAACATAGTAAGATATTTAAAGCTGAAAACTATTAAATTCTGCATCAAAGATAATTGTTTATATTGGAAATATCCTATAGGATTTTTGTTGAGATGCATTGACCCAGATGAGTCCAAGAAATTTTTTTTTGACATGTATAGTAGTGTGTGTGGAGGTCATCACTATTGGAGAACTACTGCATAAAAAATAATAAGAGCTAGTTATTTTTGGCCTAGCATATTTTGTGATGTATGTGCTGAGGTGAGAGCATGTGAAAAATATCAGAAGTTCAGTGGTAAGAAAAATTTTAAGTCTTTGCCTCTCAAGCCCATAGTTGTTTCTGCACCTTTCCAGCAATGGTGCTTAGATTTCATTGGAGAAATTCATCCACCTTCAAGTGGACAACATCATTGGATTCTTGTTGCAATTGATTACTTCACCAAATGTATTGAAGCAATACCTACCAAGAATGCTACTCATAAAGTTATTATTAATTTTATGGAGGGAATCATAAACAGATTTGGATTTCCATCAAGGTTAGTAGCAGATAATGCAGTTGCTTTTAAAGCTACACCATTGGTAAATTTCTGTGAAGATTATGGTATTCAACTCACTCACTCTACAACTTACTATCCACAAGGGAATGGTTTAGTTGAATTATCAAACAAAATTTTGGTAAGAATCATCACCAAGATATTTGAGCAAAACAAGAAATCAGGGATTCAAAACTAAATTTTTCTTTATGGGCTGACAGGGTGACAAACAAAAAGTCTATTAATACATAACCTTTTCAAATGGTTTATGGAATTGATGTTGTTTTTCCAGTCCAATTGGCCATTTCTGTAGCTAAATTTCTGCAAGATCATGAAGCTGAGCCAAATGACATGACCAGGAGAATATATCAGATCATAGAAGTGCAGCAAAGGCGAGAACAAAAATATGATTTGGTAAGAAAATATCAACAAGTTGTAAAGAAAGTTTTGATAGAGGGACTAAAAATGAAGATTTTTAGATTGGACATCTAGTGTTGAAATGGGATGCACAACATCAAGACCTAGGTAAGCATTCCAAAGTTGATGTTTTATGGCTTGGTCCTTTCAGAATCTCAAATATTTTGTAGAACAATACTTTTGAGTTGCAACATCTTGATGGGACAGAGCTGTTTGGAAGCCCATTCAATGGGTGCTTTATCAACAAATTATTTTACTAAGGCTGTTGGTGGCCTAAGTTCACTTTAAATACCAGTGTGTTTCATAATAAGAATCCATAGCCCAATGAAAGGGCACTGAAACTACAAAATATTCTTAGAGCCTCGCAGGGAGAGCTCTATCCCCTATGCATTCAATGTTAGCATAGTTCTTTACTAAGTCATGAGTCCATTTTTATTTTTTTTAGGATTATATTTTGTAAATTAAAAACATAAATTAAACACTACCAAAATTTCTGGTAGTGCCCGATTTATCCCTTTTAGGATAGTCTATTTTAATTCTATTTCTGTCTATTTTTCTTTAATCCGATGCTACCGAAAATTCAGGTAATTTCCCCTATTTTTAAAAAATAAATGAGAAGCGCATTCGCTTTATGTCAAGCCACGTGTTATTATTTAAAATAAATTTTAAATCTATTTATTATGATTCAAATCATGTGATAGGAGTGGTATGCAGTCAGTCATATTAATTTTAAGTCATGGTTATATGTGTAGTGTCTAGGTGTCAATCCGTAGTAACATAGCCAACCGCTGATCCCATCCGGTATGTGAGTCAAGTTGGTTTAGCTTCATGTCAAAGTATGTGATTATCGATTGGAAAAGATTGTGGATCCGTAGTCTTAATGCGATGAATGTTTGGTTGGTCACGCATAGACGCTGCTAGAAATTTAGGCCAATAATCATAATACAGTGGAGGTGACTTCCATTCACAGATCCACTCATCTCAATCCACCTGTATCATGCCATTTCAAGCTACGTAGCCAACTGAAGACCATAATTGCTATCACATGGTGCATACTATGGTCAAGGATACTTACCATAATGAAAATTTCTTGCATGGGAGGGTGAATTAATGTAGCTATTTTAAACCACTGAGAAATAAGGAAGACTACTAGTTGTGAGCTTAGTTGTTGGAGAACGAGATATTCTAGTGAAAAAATTGGGGAAGGAGTCTTATATTTCAGTCATGATATCATAGGAAGACATAACAACACCTGCTAGCTGAGATCTTCTATCCTTGCCACCTATAATATTTCAGCAAACAAACTTATCAATTACTGTAGATGATGAAATAGGAGGGAATATATAACGAATTGAACCACAAGGAGCTGACCTAGTGGATGCAAATTCGAATGTGAGAAGGTTGTTTATTAAAGCAGGGTGGTATTCTCTGTGCTCAATACTAGGAAGCTCTCACTTAGGAGTAGCTCAGGAGTTTGAAAATTCTTTCAATGGACAAGAAGCAACCATCTATGGTCTTAAATTGCAGGTATCAATAGATTCAATTATTGAGGCATTCAACCTTCCACAAGACGGATAAAGGTGGTTTAAAGGCCATGTCATCACTGGAGGATAACTCAATAGTTTCCTCAAATATGGACTCATAGATCCCAACTGGGCCAAAGAAATTCCTAGAAGTTTCCCTAAAAATGAATGGGCAGAAGCTGTTAAACTCATCAAAATTTACCTCACTTGTGAAAGGAGGTATACTGTAGTGTTTATTTATCATATGAGATTTCTGTTTCATGTTGCAGGTATGAATACCCTCAAATTTCCATACCTTTTTCTAAAGATCTTGACAAAGATGTTAGCAAGGATTGAAACACAGACTGTTGCTTTAGAATACAACTTGTATCATAAAGCTCTCATTAAAGTGTTATTTGAAGAAGAGCTAAGGAAAATAAATCAAACATGGGACCATTTCTTGTTTTATAGGTCACGCCAACCTACACCTACACCTCGAAATAAAATATCTATAGCTTCACAACAACACCCTTAGCCTGCAAAAATAACAAAGATAAAGGTTAAGAAGGAGAATATCCACAAGGCCAAGAGCAGAAAAGAAAAGACTCCTTCAGTCAAGGTTGAGAGGAAGTTGGAGAAAGGAGAGATATCATCAATCAATAAACCTAAATCCATGAATATGGTACCTCCCATTTCTCCTTTTCCTAATTTCTATACCAGAGCTCGAAGAGGAAGGTCTGCAATTGCAGAAAAATATAAAGCACAGGTGCTACCGGAAATTCCAAAAGTAGACATTCAACATAAAATGAAGAAAGAATATCGACCCACAAAGTCTGATGAAGAGCTCCTCAAATATGCAGGGTATGAGATCAGTACCAAGAGAAAGAAATAGGAGACCAAACATGTTGCTGGTACTAGAAAAAGTCATACCAGAGACAAAAAAAAGTTCATGCTCAAGTCTAAGGCTCTGCACAATGCAAGTTTTTTGACAGAGGTCACTGATTTAGAAGGAAAATCTGAAGGGTTAAAGACTAATGAGTCCAAGAAGAAAGACAAAAACAAAACCCCTACAAAACAACAAACATAACCCTAAAAAAGAAGAAAGATCCAAAAGGGTTCAAAGGAGGAAAATGCCACTATCAAAGTTTATAGAGGCAACCACAAGAACCACAGGATCAAGATCAGTTTTTGACAACAAATCAGAGTTGGACAAGCTTGCTGAAGCTGCAACCCACATGGAAGAAAGGTAAAAAGGTTTCCTAATAAAACACCTTTTTGCTTATCAAGTGCAATATTGAACAACAACTCATATTTCAAAATGTATAAGTTTGCATAGGTTTTTCAAGTGTTTTCTGTGCATTTTTTGAAAAATAAACATAACACTACCAGAAATTCTGGTAGCATTACAATTTTTATGCAGTTACAGGTTTTTACCAGAATTTCCGGTAGCATAAGTTTTAAATGGTTTTTGACATTTGCCAGCTAAATTTCCGAGCCAATTCAGGAAAGATAAGGACTGATAATGAAATGGATATAACAAGTGATGGTGATAAGTAGTTATGAGGTTGTTGGAGGTCATATTTAATGAAGATACATGGTTATTTAGGAACCACTGACATGAGGAGACAAATTAGCAGAAAAATGGTCAACATGTCAGCATAATGAGCAGTTCATCCCAAATTCTCTTCTCTTTTATCATCTACATTTGTCTTTTCAGTTAGATTTCAATGGGATATGGTTTTAATGTGCTATGACACCTATGTAATGTTAGGAGTAGGGTTTCATTCTTTTTTGAAGAGGTGGAGTTGGTGCCTCTCTTTCTATATATACCATTTTATGGTTGGATGTTGGTTTCTCTCTTTGTGAATTTCTTCTAATTTATGAGTTGCAACAGCTAGTAAGGTGTGAGTAAGATATTGTTAAAGGATTTAATAGTAAATTATCTTCTTTCCAGCTTCCTGAAAATCATATATATGTTGTAGAATATGTTAGTGAATATTTAATAAAGGATTTGTGAAATAATTTATTCATGTACTCTACTTTCTGAATGTTTTTTACTTCACATAAAACAGAGTTTGTGTAAAGAACCATCATTATAGCTGTGTGACTGATTTAGGATATGAATATTTCTTAGAGTAAGTACCAACTATCCATCTCATTTCATTTTTTATACTCTTCTTCTTATAATACCAATTCACCCATACAATTTATACTCACCACAACATTCCAAAGGCATGAAAGTCTTAAAGAATAAAAATAATTTAAAACTCTTTGAAAAACCATCCCATCACTCAAAGCCTTTAAATTGAAATGAACTATGATGTGTAAGGCTTACTCCTTTTTTAGTCAAGGAGTGACCCCTTGCGCTAAAATTAAGTCCCACATTCATTCTTGGAATATCACATGGGGGTGATTGGCTGAAATAAATATTTGGTTTAGCCCAATCTATGTCCAAGTGGTACGTGGAAGTCCTTGACTTGGTTACATTTTTCATACGTTAATAAGAGATATTTTCCTGTTGTGTATAGTGTATAAATGTGTTTATTGTTATGTGGTTATAATGGTTGTTCTATCATTATTGATATGTTGGTTATAACCATGGTTTATGGCAGACTTGAGTTATGACTCTCATCAATTTTTCATAAGTAAATGAATGAACAATGAATGGAATACCTAATAGATGATATTGCAACTATTATGAGAGGGAATCAAAACTTCTTGATGATTCTTAGAGAAGTATGAAGTCCCTATGATCAAAGGTTTGTATATGACCCGTAGATTACATGTTCACCATGTGTTTGATGAAACGTCTATCATGGCTAGGCCTTGTCAAGCTAGATCCCTATTTAAGTTTTGCATTAGATGCATTTTCATCTTCTTATTTATCATTTTTAAGAGTGTCATCAAGTTCTAGGCAGAGGCCTGAGTTCTAGCCATGAAAAACTGGCTTAGAATTTGGGGCCGCTTGCATAGAACTACCTAAAAAACTTTGTTGTCACATGGATGCCCTTGATGTGCATGTGGTTGAAGGGTTTAATCTGCATGGAGGGATTTTCATGGGTGTGAATGGGGGTCTAGTTCAGTCAGAAAGAAGGTCAACTCTAGGGTTTGGCACCTGGAGTGATTGGTTAGCCCCTAAGGGTCTTGTAGCTTCTGAGGAAGGTCAGTTTGGTTTTGGTTTTTCGATTCCACTTCCTTAACTGTCATGGGGATTTAAATCATATCATAGTAACTCTTTGTCACATAAATTGGGTAAATGTGGAAGGAGGGTGTTATAGTAGTAGCATTGCTCCATTCCATAGTGACAAGTGGCAAGAGTTTCCAATGGGGAAAGGTTCAACAAAGGGCTTTTGAGGAGCTAAAGAAAAAGATGAGTTAAGAAATAATTATGGAATTACCAAACTTGCGGAATCACGTTGAAGTGGAGACAAATGCAAGTGGGTATGCTATGGGAGATGTTTTGATAAAAATAGGAAGGCATGTACGCGATCATTCTGAAGTATTTCATGGGGTAGTTATTAAATACCCTACCTATGACTAGGATCTCTATTCCCTGGTGTAGATTGTGAAGAAGTGATCGAGGAGGATCTCAAAAGGCCAAATTTTCAAAGTCATCGAATATCAATGAAACCTATCTCATATTGAATATCTTGTCATTATGAATCCAACGACATGAATGAAACCTCAATCGGACACAATATGAAACCGTTATCTCCATATGATGTTTTGGTCCAATTTTTTTTTTTATAAGTGTACCTATAATGTGGCACTCCCAGAAGCTGCCACGTGGTAGTACTGACGACATCAGATGAAATATTTTTGGGCCAATCTGTCATTAACAATTGGCAGGATCAGACTGGTCAAAGGAAACCCAATCCAGGGGTACCATGTGGCCCAATCACTGGGTGCCACATGGAACCATGTGAGTGGCCAGTTGGGCTTGGACCAAGCTAACTTTGGTGGAGCAAGTGGCAACAGTTAAGATAGATGAAATCACTATTTTTTGGAGTTGTTTTGGAAAATAGGTGGTAGTTAGAGTCATTATGAGCATAGGAAATTTTGCGGAGTTCTAATTCAACAGTCCCACCAAAACCCCAACCAAACTGGCGGGTCTAATGGCATGACGGTTTAATGGCTTATGTAACATTTCATGTTATTATTGTATTTAGCACCGGAGGTCAATGAAAACAATTTTAAATTATTAATTTTGTTTATTATTAAAAAAAATCGGTGAGCGGGTCATGAGGTTTGAAGCCCCGACCTCTTGTTACTAAACGAACTCATTTGTCGATATGACTATTGGACCAACGACCCACACTGAAATATATTCCCTAAAACATTTATTGAAACCTGTCATTCCATATGGGCCACAGAGGTCTTTGTGTGGAACCAAGCCCTGTGGAACATTGCATCTAGAACTGCGTCGACAAAACCCTGATCCAAGAATACATTACGAGAGGAATTTAGATGGAATATTCCACTAGAATATTCTAGGAATATTATGCAAGGAATTTGTAAGGAATTTGAAAGATTCTCTAGAAGCTCATATTTACTAGTGATAGAAAGGGGTTTATACTTAAATTTCACAATTTTCTGCGAGGACTCTAATGGTGCAGTTTGTTTTATGATCTAAGAAAACCATTTTCAGTTCACTCCCAGATTTGGAGGTATAAGATGCATTTTTTCCATGTACACATTTCATTTTTGTTGAGATGAATGAAGAGACCTCCCCACTACTAAAGCAGAGCTTGGAGACATAGTTCACACTGAATGAACTCCCTTATCAAATTTCTGTGCTTCTTGTCTTGATGGTATCCTTTATGTTTCCTCTTCTTTATGTGTTTGCATACATGGTTTTTACATGCTCTTTCATGCAATTTTGAATACATCATAGAAGAAAATATCTTGGTTAATTCTTATATATGAGAGATTCTGGATCGGTTTTAGTATTAGAGCGGTCTTCTTACTGATGTGAATTGTGAGTATGAATGATAACTAGGACCAAGATCAAAAGGGGTGAAAGTAAAATTCAACCTTTTGATTCATAGTTGGACATGCAACACAAAGAAGGAAAATGCAGATGATGATGTTCATACCAAGAATGAACAATATTTTTGTAAATATTTCTAGAGGTGGCGAATAAGGTAGATAAATTGTTTGTAGATTATGAGAGGAAATTTGAAAAGAAGAAAAAAAAAAGAAGGAAGATGAAGAGGACAATGCTTCAGTGAATTAGGAAAATGAAGGAGAACCTCCCGAACCTCCATCTCCATCTTCTAGTGAAATTTACTCTTCTTCATCATCTCATTCTCGTCATTCTAACAGACAACATAAATATGATTCAATTTTTTTTTTTAATTTTTAATTTTTAATTTTTATAAGTTGGATGTAAAGTTTGATTTTTCTATGTTTAAAAAAGAATATAATTCAGAAAATATAAATAATTGGATCACACAAATTGAAGTGTATTGTCGGATTCAACAAATTGAAGAAGAAGAGGCCAAGATCTAGTTAGCATCTCTTTGACTGGGAGGAACCACTCTCATATGGTGGGAGAGAAAAATTCTTAAAGGAAATAAGCATGTGGGTAAACTCCTTCCTTTCTGGTTTGAATTTGTTTCTCTTTAAAAGGAAAATTTTATCCTTTGGCATATCGACAAAAAGCCATGATAGAATGGCAACATTTGAAACAAGGAAAAGTCAAGATGTTCAAAGTTTCACATAGGAATTTTTGAAGCAAGATTTGGCATTGAGAATTCCTTTAGATTCACCTAATACTTTATGAAGCATATTGGTTCTTTACACGATTATCTATGACATTATTTGTTATTTTTTAAACCCACTACTCTTGATTCAACTGGTGTGAAATCCATTCACCTTGAAAGCAGGGGAAAATATGAACAAGAAATTTATGTGAATAAGACAATGACAAAAACGAAAAAGGAATAAAATACCTCATGTAATCATTATGCGAAAGAATGTAATGATGAAGAGGATTTATAGAAATTTCATCTGGAATTGAAGCCAAAGAGGAATGGTAGAAAAGGGAAGCAGAAGACGGTTACTACCATGCAACAAGACCATCAATCCGATTCAGACGATGAGGTAAAGGTCACAACTATTGGATTTGCATGTGTTGGACCAATTGACCTAGGTTATGATTCAAGCGATGAGATATTGATCACAAATATTGGGATTGTAGGTGATAGACCTATTGAATTGGGTTTTGATTCAGGAAATGAGATGAATATTGCAGCAGTTTTTGTACTAAAGATGAGAAGTGCACCAAAGATTGAATGGATCCAAGAAAATTAGGAGATCAACCAAAGAATTCAAGCATAGAATGTTGAATTGAGAATACTTCTACGAGAAGCAGAAGAGGAGAAGAAAGGATTTTAGCTTCAGCTACAAGCCACGAAAGAGGCCTTGGAAAAGTTGAAGTACGACGAAGGTTTAGCGAAGCCATCATCACCCACTTAAAATGTAAAAAAATGATTCTTTAGTTTCATGTTTTCTTTATGATTATTATTTTAGTAGATTTGAAAGACACACCACAAGTATTGGCTCGAAGATAATGAAGAAGATGGGATATAAAGGAAAGGGCCCTGGAGCTAATGGTTAATGCATTGTGAATCCCATCCAAATAGTGAAATTACCTTTATATGCGGGACTAGGTTATGCTAGAAAGGAATATGCGACATTCTCCAAGATCATTGATGAAATACACTCCACACCCATGGAGAGAAGAGAGTCTTCAAGAGACAAGTATAAGACAATGCAGGATGTTGGGTTCACATTAAAACCTTCCAGTGATAGTGAGAATTTTGAAGAAATATCTAAGTCAAGCTCTCCTTGCCAGACTCACACCAGAGATAATCACTCAAAGAAGGTCAAGAAAGTCTAAAGGAAGAAAAACCATTGCGGAAATTCCAATGAGAGCGGGCATTAGAGCACCACATGTTGGAAGCTCCATCTAGAGAAATGAGCAGAGAAGGAAAATAAAGCACTATTGAAGGAACCCACCAATGAAACAATTCAATAAGGAAACAAGCTATAGGAAGAAAGCCCATTAACCTAGTTAGGTAAGGGAGGGGTAGCTTTTCTAAGTAGGTTGGCATGGCCACCATTGTAAATCACATGGTGAAAAAATGATTGTAAAAGTGATGAATGTATAGCATCACTTCTATAAGAAACATGGTGATATTTGGGCCTTTAGTGGATAGCATGTGGTATGGTTTATGATTTAAAATTTCCCATGATTGTGTTGTAAATTCTTGGAAAGTATGGTCTTGTTAGAGAGTTTTGCAAGTTGAACATGTATTAGAACCTATAGGTTTGCATATGGACACATGTTTCAGTTTCATCATTCCAAGTTCCAAAATACAAAGGTGAAGGAAAGGGAAGGTGGTTTGTCAGAGGCTTCTATTATGCAGATTGAGATTGCAGATCATGTTTATGATTTTGGAGGACCAAAATCTCCCCAGTGGGGATGAATGATCTAGGAGGATCCAAAAATGCCAAATTTTTGAAGTCCTTAAATCTCATCGAACCTTATCTCAGATCAAAGAGAACATCATTATGAATCAAATGATGTGAATGGCACTTCAATCTGACACCGAATGCAAAATTTTTTTCCATCTGAAGTTTTGGTCCAACAAAAAAAATATTTTTAGGTGTACCTACCATGTGGCATTCCCATAGGCCACCACATGGTAGTACAGATGACATTAGATGAAATTGTTTTGGGAAAATCTGGGGTTGACACTTGACGATTTTGCACTAGCCAAAGGAGGTCCAATCTAGGGGTACCATGTGGCCCAATTACTAGGTGCAACTAGTGCCCTGTGAGTGGCCAATTGGGCCTGGACCAGGCTAATTTTAGTGTAGTAAGTGGCAATAGTTAAGATTGGTGGAATCACTGTTTTTGGCATTATTTGGCGGATAAGTAGCAGTTGGAGTCATTTTTAGCAGAGGAAGTTTGAAGAACTTCTAATTTAGCGATCTCACCAAAACCCCAACCAAAATTGCAGGTCTAATGGCGATACAGTTCAAATTTTTATGTAATATTTCATGTTATATGTATTTAGCACTAACAATCAATGGAAAATTTGGTAAAACATTCATTTTGTTTATTATTAAAAAAAAATTGACAGGCATGTCGTGGGATTTGAACCCCTGACCTCCCATTACCAAATGCCCTCATTTAGCCATATGGCCATTGGGCCAACAACCCACGTTGAAATCTCTTCCCCAAAACATTTATTTAAACTCATCATTCCATATGAGCTGCGGAGCTCATCGTGCAAAACCAAGCCTTGTGGAATGTTGTAGCCAAAAAAGTGCCACCTAAACCCTAACCCAAGTGCATGTTACGAGAGGAATCCAAAGGGAATGTTCTACCAGAATATTCCACAAGGAATCTAAAATATT